>PVIU01011673.1:49045-63701 GCA_004026605.1 Ondatra zibethicus | reverse complement strand
GAACTATCATTGTCCCATAGTCACACTGATGAATATCTTGATCACATCCATAGAAATTTCGTCCGATGGATGGAGATAGAGACAGAGACCCACATTCACACCAGAGCAATGGATTGAGCTCCCAAGGTCCAGTCGAAGAGCAGAAGAATCTTCATCCAACGATGGATGGAGATAGAGACAGAGACCCACGTTGGAAAACTGGACTGAGCTCCCAAGGCCCAGTTGAAGAGCAGAAGGAGGGAGAAGATGAACACGGAAGTCAGAACCGCAAGGGATTCGTCCACCCATTGAGATGGTGTGCCTGATCTAGTGGGAGCTCACCAAGGCCAGATGGACTGGGACTGAATGAGCATGTGATCGAAACAGACTCTCTGACTATGACTGACAATGGGGACTGACTGAGAAGCCAATGATAATGGCACTGGGATTTGATTCTACTGCATGTACTGGCTTTTTGGGATCCTAGTCAGTTGGGATTCATACCTTCCTAGGCCTGGATGGAGGCGAGAGGGCCTTGGGCTTCCCACAGGGCAGGGTAACCTGCCCTCTCTTAGGACTGGAGGGGAAATGGGGAGGGGGAGTGGGGAAGCGGGAGGGAAATGGGAGGAGCGGAGGAGGTGGAAAGTTTGAATGGTACTATTTATAATGCAATAATAAAAAATTAAATGTGGGAAAAAAAGATACACAGAGGAATAAGAAAAAACACATTTTTGGTTTTCACACTAAACTTTTGGAACATGGGGCATTAGCAGGTGACCAAGAGGCCTCATTTTAACACATCTGAAATTTAAGAACCACTAGATTTGAAATATTCTTGATTCGTTGTTTTTGGGTTTTTTTTATGACTGTCTTCCTATTTTGACCAACAATGGAACAAAAACCTAAGTAAGAATCCTGGGGCTACTTTCTTGTGCAGATGTTGCCTGGTCTCTATGCTCTTAACCAGATTTCTGAGCTCAGAATAAGCCACTAGCATTGTATCTAACTCCAGAGTGTGTGCTGTTGCAGGTGGCCATCTTTTCCTTTTCCTGAATCTTGTCTCTATCCCTACCCCCTTCCACATCTCTGCCTTGTAAAAAGGCACTAACCCTGGGAAGTTGAGCATACTGATTCGGTCATGACCAGGCTTATTTCTTTCCCTTTGTTACTTCCAGTGACCCCTTCAGCAAGGGTCAGAGCCAGATTTGAAACTGAATACAAGAACAAGAAGAAGGGAAGGGTGACAAGAGTGTCAGGCTATAAAACCTTCCTGTCCCAATGCTACACTCAATAAAAAGAAAGGAAAGTGGGGGATGGGAGAAGGGGAGAGAAAGAGAGAGAGAACTGGGGAAGGTATGTAAAATAAAAAAATAAATAAAAACATTTTAAAATAGGAAAGGAAAGGGGTACAGCAGAAGACATGGCTATGACAGCCTAGGGGCTTGGAGGTCAGCAAGCCCTGAAAACTCTGGGAGAGCTTTGGTTTCCAATGCTTCCATTCTCCAGTTTCAAAATGGCAGACATGGAAGAGAAGCTTTCTCAGGGCTTCCCAGTCTTTGACAGTCTACAATTGCACAGAGTAAAACCACCCTGCACTAAAGTGATCACTATAGTCAGGAGCATGGCTTAGCATGGCTTACACTTTTGTTAGCACATAGTTTTTCAATAAAGGTTCATGCACAAGACTGACTCGGGCAATGCTTCTGCAAGCAAGAAAAGTCAACAGCTCTTCCAGCCCCACCAGGACAAATGGGTGTCAAGGAGGAAAGGCACTGGAGCATCTGAGAGTCTGTCAAAGGCCACTGTTCTGCAATGTGTGTATGAATGCTCTCTCTCTCTCTCTCTCTCTCTCTCTCTCTCTCGCTCGCTCGCTCGTTCGCTCGTTCTCTCTCCTAATGTATAAGACAGATTAAGGAAAAGGAAGCCATGAAGGTTAGGTACTCCAAGGAGACATGGGCGGGCATGATCAGGGACCAGGCACACTTCCACCTTTTCTCCTGACCAGTCTCATTTCTCACATGTGGATCAAGCAAAAATTCCACTGGAGAACATGACATTAAATCAGTTGGTCCAACCTTTATTTTAGAAGACCCCAGAGTTTAGAGCAAACATAAATGGGGCTCAAACCTGGGCAATGAGCAATGAATAAGATTTGGATATTCACCCAACAGTGGTAACAGATCCAGCACTGACTCCGCATCTTTAACCAGACAAGAGATAGGGCCAACTAAGAGTTGACCCAGGGACAGCAAGAAGTGCAAACATTTCAGGATGAGGGCTCCCTTTTGCCAGGATGCTCTTGTGAATGAACCCCTTGAGCCAGTATCTTTCTTCAGTTCCAATTTCCAGTTGCTGGGCCTGGGGAATGGAAAGCTTGAAAGCAATGCCGTGAGGAAGCTTGGATTTTGTCATTCCTGATTTAGACAACCACTCTGCTAGCTATGTGGACACTGAATGTCATGCCTATAACCTTGATTATTGCTGAGCTTCTCTGTTATGTCAGAAATGGCCAGGGATGGTATATAGGGCACCCTTGGGTGCACCGTATTTTCCTCATTCTAAGAAGCAAAAATAAAAAAAAAATTAAAGCTCATATTGAGGCAACTATCTGTGGCTAAAAATAGAGAAGCCAAGTCTGGTGAGATGTGTGTGGGTAGCTGTGGCTGAGGGATGTGAGACCTCAGCACAGTGAGTAGGCTCCAAGGGAAGAGAGTTCAACTCACAATCTAGGAACAGGGGCAGCCAGAAACCCTGAGATAGGCTATAAGCCCTAGAGATGCTGAACAAAAGCCTTTGCTTTGTATTTCACTCTTCAGACAGAGCAAAGTAGTGTGGATAAGTAAGTCAAACCTGGACATAATCCTGCATCAGCTCCGCTCCTTGTCTGTCCAGTGACTTGTCTGCCAGTACCTCAAAGCCTTGAGTTCTCCATCTGAAATACCAAGTTAGAATAGCTTCTTAACAGTGATGGGACCTTGATGGAATGATGCAAATATTCGATGAAACTGTTTCTACACACCTTCCTCTGCTTGCCCTTGAAATTTTCTGTTTCTCAGCATCTTTCTGTAAACAATTAAAATGAACAGCTGCCAGGTATGAATAGCTGTCATTTAGAGAGTTCTGCAAAAAAAATAATAATTCCTCTGTTATGGCACCTTTCTTTCTCATGGTCGCATATTTGACTTTGCTGAGTGTCCCTGATTCAGGTAATTTTCTCTTTCTCAACTCTATTTCTTCCTTTGTTGAAAAACATCTCAGTTTGCGGGGCAGTGGTGATGCATGCCTTTAATCCAAGCGCTCAGGAAAGAAAGCCAGGTGGGTCTCAGTGAATTTGAGACCAGCCTGTTGAGAAAGCAAGTCCCAGGATATAGCCACAGATGTTTCACAGGGAGACTCTGTGTCCAAACAAACAAACAACAAAAACAAAACAAAACTTCTCATTTCAACTGATCACAAGATTCCAGAAAATCTCTAGCCACCACCATTACACCCTGCCCAACGCATGCACACACACGCACGTGCACACATGTTAAACTTGGATTTGTGAGTTGCACTTACGGAATATTACTCTGGTGATAAAGATTAGACTCTTATAATCCCTGTAATCCCTGCCCACAAATCAATTACTAAATCTCGCCCAGATCAAGGGTTGCTTTTCTTTCTTTGAGTCATAAGGAATCATTAGATGGCAAATAAAGAGTGGAAAGCCTATCATGCATACTGTTCCACTAACTGGGCCATTAGTTTGGAAGGTGACATTGTATGACCCCTACACTTTCCAGTGAGCGAAGATGTAATCGGGAAATTCTCGGAGCCGAAAAATGGCTGGAGGACAGGCTTCTAAAGTGCGTCTCATCGTAGTTAGGGCTGTGAAGCCACCAGGATAAAAACTGAGTACAGTGGTATGATGCTAGCGAGTAAGGTTTTCTAGGTGTGCGCCTACATCTGGAGTGGGCCTCCAGACTGCTGTGGCTACTCAGCAGAACATCTCCCACTCAGGCCAGCCCTCCTTGAAAGTAGGGTCCTGGAGAAGATGGCAGCACTGGGGAGCCCCTGTAGCAGAAGTATGACAAGATAGCCCTCTATCCAACACCAGGGCACAGTATGTCAGGCCTCTTGCAGCACTACTGTTTGATCTTATCGGGAAGCTGAGGGGGTGAAGCGTATACGTCAAGGAGTTCGTGCCTGTTCATCGCTGTTCATCATTGTGGTTGCCCCCAAGCAGACCCAGCAAGGTAACACTTGAAGCCATTTCTGCAGAGAATTGCAAAAACAGCAGAGGCTTGGAGCCAGTCAGTGGTTCCACTGCAGTTCAAGAAAACGCCCACAGAGTGGTAGAGGCAGCTGCAGAAACACCACAAAACAGAGCGACACACTAAGAGACAGACGCACACCCTCATAGCAGCTTAAACCAAAGGCGCTGGAGCAAGGGCTCCCACGTCAAGAAAGAGGCAGCGGATTCTTTCAGATGGTACTACTGATGTGTCAACACGAGTTCCTTTAAGAGGGTTGCCTTCTGCAGAGAATCATCACAGTTATTGGCCACCTGGTAGAGGGCCAGAGGGATCCTGCAGAGGGAACAACACCCCACTGCCTTCTTTGAGGAAGGCACTTTTGAGATGAAAAGGAAAAAATAAATAAATAAATTCCAGTACTCAGAGCTCAAAACTGAGTTTCTACTTCAGAGAATTAAAAATTATTTCCCTCTAAGTAAACAAAGGAAGTCCAAATTAGGGCCCTGATGGAGTCCACAGATACTTTAAGATCTGCGGCGATACAGTCAATGGAAATGGAGAACTGTTGGTATTCGTGATGATTTTTGTGCACACAGGTAAAACACTTCCCTTTCCCCTCCCAGTAGTATGGCGAGTGTTGGGCTGATCAGGTAAACACTAAGAATCCCTAAGTAGCTGTTTGAGCTCTTGCTGTGCAGCCAGCTGTTTGGCAGAAGCCCTCGGGAGCAAATGAGATGCTCCTTGACTTTATTGTTGGTCATAGGGAATCCACATTTAAAAAAATGGATATTGAAATACATTGGTACAAACTACAACGGGTGAACAATGTCTGCAGCCATGCTCTCGGTCAGTAGAGCCTGTCTATTTTACCTACACAATTTAATCTATCCAGTAAACATGTAACCTTGTAGAGCTATGTACAAACAGTTGAAATATGATGCTTCTAGAAGCCAAAACTTAATGAAACTCAGGGTTGTTGACACAGCTATAATAATATAATAATAGAAATATAATAATATAAATATGATAATATTTAAAGGCAGAAGTAAAAGATTTATCCCTGGGTCAATTTAATAGTTACTTTCCATTTTCTGGAATAGGAAATGAATGGGCTTCACACTGTCTACTTAGTTCTGTGGGACTCCTTGCAATGAAGCCAGCAGACACAAAGCTATTACCATTAAGTCGACAGAACACACCGAGATGCAGCACACTTCCCAAATGTCACTGTGAAGAAATCCTGAGGAAAGTGTGCTATAACAAATTCTTCTCCCGGTGGTCTGCAGCAGAACCAGAGGTTTTGTCTCATCTAACAGCCTTGCACATAATGAAGATGCTGAGGATCTTTGGAACATAATTTGGAGTAACTAAGACTTGAGGAAGGAATCAAACTGCACAAAGTCTTCAAGAAGTAGTCTTAAATTCAACATAACTCTATTGAGTATCCACTTCCAAGTTGCCTTCTCTTATGCCTTAATATCCCTTTCCCTCAGAAAAAGTTATCAAAGAACTTGAGAAACAAACAGCTCAGACGTTAAGACCACTTGGAGAGGACTGGAGTTTAATTCTCAAATTCCATGTCAGGAGGCTCACAACTGCCTGTAACTCAAGTGCTGGACACTCTGATGCCCTCTTCTGACCTCCCTGGGCACTCAGACAAATGCACATTCACACACACACACACACACACACACACACACACAATTTTTAATCTTACTAAGAAAAGAAAAATTAGTTTAAGCTTATCTGAGCTAATGGGAGCCCACCAACTCTGACTGGACAGTGAGGGAACCAACAGAGGGTCAAACTAGGCCTTCTAAATGTGGGTGACAGTTGTATGGCTGGGGCAAACTGTGGGCCCACTGGCAGTGAGACCAGGATTTATCCCTATTACCTGTACTGGCTTTTTGGAACCCATTTTTGGAACTCTTTGGATGGATACTTTGCTCAGCCTAGATATAGTGGGGGGGGGGGGCCTTGGTACCACCTCAAAGCAATGTGCTAGACTTCGTTGACTCTCCATTGGAGAACTTACCCTCTCTGAGAAGCGGATGGGGGGAATGTTCAGAGGGAGTGAAGGTAGTGGGAGGAGGGGAGAGAGTGGGCTGGGATTGGTATGTAAAATGAGAAAAGATAGTTTTTTTTAAAAAATAAAATTTAAAAAGAAAAAAATCACAAAATATTATCTTAAAAGTTGCAGATGTATAGGTATGTGTGAGGGAGAGCAAACCAAAAGGGCAATGATGGTCCCCAGAATCTTAAAGCCTGAATTGGATTTATTGATGGTTTCATTGTGGTAGATGAGTTGTGCATAGATTGAGATAAATCACTGTGGCATAGGTTTTTCTGGAACACAACAGAAACTCACTAAGGCTCTGAGGTGATCGAGATCTTTCATAGAGCAGGTGACCACTCTCCCTTCCCTTCCAACTTATTGTCCTTTCCATCTGTCCTCGTCAGGCATCCACAGGTGTGCTGGGCATACCGCTGGCTCTTCCCACATGGCACCCACCACCAAAATGAAAACTGACTCCAGAATCATCATTTAACAAGAAGATGATAAACCCATTTAACATTTTCACTCTAGGCTGAATTTTCTCTCTGCTCCTCATAAAGTCTGTGGCTTTCCCTGAAGTGTAGAAGCACTTTATACCAGGCATGCCAGTTTAGTAGCTAGACTTTCCTTTCACTGTTAGAGTTCAATAGTCCCGAAACTTCATACACATTGAATTTCCAAACCCGAGTTTGAAGAAAGTACCTGGATTCCCTCCACATTCAGAGCATGAAGAGAACCAAAGGCCTAGGCGAATGGGGAAAGGAAGAAATATTCCAGCCACAGATGAAGACCTATGCCTGCCGTCAGGGCCGTAATTGATGTGTCTCCCGGGGCAACAAGAGGTCCGTGCTAGAACACTTTTTTTTTATCCTTTTGGGAATCAAGCCTGTTGCTTTGCCTGATTCCCTGCTGGAAAGAGGCCTGCAGTGTCTGAGATGTGGCATTGGTGGCGTGAAGACTGGTGTGTGACAGCAGCTACAATACTCAGTGTCCCCTGAATGCAGTGGGGAGGTCCTGAGGACATAGGGAAGGGGAGCTGGACACATGAAGAAACAGGAGCTGCTGTTCTTCATGACGTCACTCTTTGAAATGACGCAGATAGAATCTTACGACAGAGAGAAGCTGCTGAAAGCTGGAAAAATTATGTTCAAGGCCAGATACACAGATGCTCTCTCAGGAGGCAAGTATCTATGAGCATTTCCCACGAGGTACTTTCCCTGACCCACTCCACTGTTCAGGAGAAATTCCTCAAAGAGAGCAAGGGTCAGCCAAGAGAAGCTGGAGGAGACCTAGAATTCAATGAAGAGAGTCGGGCTCTTCCTAGCTATATCATCAGCAGGCTGTGGGAGCTTGCACTAGATTGAACTGGGCTCCCAGTTTCCTAGTTAGGATCTGAAAGAAGTGGCTTCTTGATGAAGCTAAAGTTTTAGGACTCCACATGACTAGAGCATCTCTCCAAGGCTTTGCTTGCAAGCAATTGCTGAACTGATAATCTCTCAGCGTGAGACCTTTGGGGGATGTGACATGAACCTCTCCACCACCTCCCAAATTCATTTTGTTATTAATAACTTCTCCTTATATAACCTAGCTATTCATACCTTAGGAAATTTAGTGCTAGTGTGGGGACCAAGGTGGAGGCAAATTTATCTTCTCTGGTTCGTTTCATCAGGATCAGCTTGGCTGCTTTTGGCAAAGGAGCTTAAGAGACACATCATAATTAGACAGTGTGTCATATTTTGTTTCTTTTGTTTTTTTGTCCTTGTGTGTGTACATTTTTTGTTTGGTTTGGTCTGATTTTTCTTTTAAGACAGGGTGTCTTTGCTGAGTTTGGCACTTACCAATTTGGCTGGACATATTTGCCAGGAAGCCCAAGGGATGCTCTTGTTTCTCCCTCTGTCCCCTGCAGCTGCTGGGGTTACTACAGCCTAGTCCTGCATTCAGCTTTATTACGTGGGCTCTAGTGTGTAGAACTCAGGTCCTGATTCTTGCACAGCAAGCGCATTACCAACTGAGCCATCTCTCCAGCCTTCATTTTTTTAAGTTTCTGCGTGTCACAGCATAGCTGTTGAAATTCTCCCTACACTGACTCTTCTAGCTTCCATAATAATATAATGATGGAAATCATTTCCTCCAAGTTATGGATACAGAAGATGACCTTGAAGTGTTTAGATTACTTCCCAAATGTTATTCTTCTCATCTACCGGAAGCAGAATCTGAATCCTGGTATGACTATTCGTATGCAGCCATAGATCTGCCAGGGCTTGAGCAGGAAAATGCATCAATGATACCTACATGCTAGCTTCAAGGAAAGTTTCAACGTGCTTATCAAATGCTAATCTTAATCCTTGAGCCCGAAGAGAAGTAAATAAACATTATTGACTTCCCACAGAGAAGGAAGCCTAGGCCTGCACCTTAGGGTTGAGAGATAAACACTGCAGAATGGCAACAAAGAGCATTGGTGAAGCACTTGGGGGAACTCATGCAAGACATTTCTCCAATTAAGTTATCAAAGCAAATTTCCTGTTATTCCTTTTGGGATGTTTTCTGCTTAGGCGGCAGATACGGATCGGAGGGCAGGCTGGCTCCTATCGTGGCTCCGCAGCCTTGCTTGCGTTAGGTCAGCATTGTCAGTTCTCCTACCTTCGCTAAGACTGAGAACCATTTTTGGAATCTGGGCAGGAAATGCGCCCCCACCAAACTCCTTACTTTCTGGAGGAGTCATGGGTGGTGAAGATATTTCCTGCCATTCTGTGCAGAAACAGAGAGTCACTTAAGCCCCGTTTCATTATCAGTGCAGTAGGTGCCCCATAGACCTCTGCCCCTTAGAGTGAACCAGCAGTTAGGACAGAGGACATAAGCATCATGCTGTAACAGTTGCAAGCAAGTAAACCTGTCACCTTCCTGTATTATCTACAGATGGTGTTTGCTTCCTTTGACGTGTATTCTTACACTCGGGGTGGGAGGGATTTCTCGAAAAACAATATTGTTGAATGCACCAAGTCCCTGCCCCCAGCCACCCTTTTCTCTTTCCTTTTCAGGGCTCCAGGAATTGCTAAATGGCATATCCTGGACAACCAGCACTCTCCAGCTAAAAATACCAGGGCCTGTGCTTATCTCCAGCGAGGCTTCCTCTCCAGGGGCTTCACAGACATTATCTCATTTGTCCTTAGAAACACCCTGTGAGGTAGGATGGGGTCCAAGAACAGAATCCCAGAAGGGTAAGGAAACTTGAAGATGAAAGGTCATTGGTGGAGCTCCTCTGTAACCCAGCAGATCAGCTCAGGTATGTGACTTCCAAACTGTAAAATCCATTCAGCAAGCATCCATGACCGGACTCCAGAAACCTGGAGAGTCCTTACAAAGCAAATACAAAACAAGATTCCTGGCATGTAGGAAAAGGCGAGGCTTAAAGGCGACTGGGCCCCCCAAGCTACTTCTTTGGGGTTATGATGATTTATTTATATCTTTAACAAACTGGAGATCCTCGACTCCTTAATCATCTCTCTAAATTGCTCCTTCCTGTTCTTCCCCTAACTTCATCTGCTACCATGACTTCATGGCTCACCCATACAAACTGATGGGAACACCCAGCTTTCCATCTGACTCAGCAGAACTGAGTACATAATCACCCCACCTAGAAAGCATACATGGCTTAGTTATATAGACTTCAAAATAGGCTCCATAATAAACAGAATGCATTATTTTATCATTCTATACATTGTCTTATATTCCCTTTCTCAAGACTTGACTTGGTCCTGTGCCCAAACCTGGGAGTCACGGCAGCTTCCAAGCCCTCTTAGGTACACATGCAAAGGTCACTGGATTAAATATCTTCTGGATGCCCCCATGATCTGTTTCCTCCTCACCATACTCATCCTCAGGGAGACAGAGCTTCTCAGCATGGACTGGTGAGCTCCTTCCTCTTGGCTGCTTCCTGATTTAGCAGATTAAAGAGAGTGTGTTGTGAATTTTACCTTGCACCTTCCTGCAGGATATCCATGGCCTGCCTGAGTCCTGGACAGAAGGCCAGCTCCATCAAGCATCCCTTCAAACATGTCTCTTTGTCTGGGTTTTAGTAGAAATCACTTCTTGATGACCACCAGCCAGGAAGTATTAAAGGACCCTACTGCTGGCATTGCCAGTTCTTTCACAGTCCCCTTTGCGTTAATTAAAGCCCACCATACATTCTGCAAATAGTCCCTATATTAAGCTTGTCATTTAATTTAATTTAATAACAAGCTATTTAAACTTGTTATTTAAGCACCCAGATAGAGTGAACCCATTTTCCTAGCTTGCTTTTCTGATCTTGTGCTAACACCGTGATCCAATGCACCTTGGGGAATGAAGGGTTCATTCCATCTTACAGGTTACAGTCCATCAGCGTGAGAAGCTCAAAGCAGGAACCTAGAAGCACAAACTGAACCAGAAGCCATGGAGGAATGCTGCTTACTAGCTTTTTTCTCTTGCTCTTGTTCAGCTATTTTTCTAATAGAGCCCAGACCCACCTGCCTAGGAATGGTGACTCCCACCGTGGCCTGGGCTCTCCTACATCAATTAACAATCAAGAACATCCTCCACAGGCATGCCCATAGGCCAATTGGATGGTGATGATTCTTCAGTTGGGGTTTCCCTGGTGTGGCAGGTTGACAAACAAGATTAGCCTTTACACTGTGTCTTATTACTAAGGGCACACAAAGTGATAAAATTACAGACTTGTGTCTTTTCCTCCTTTCAAGGATGTGTTGAGTTTTATTGTATGTGCATGGTTGTTTGCGCCTATGTATGGATGTGCACCATGTGTATGTCTGGTGCCCACAGAGGTCAGAAGGAATCGGATCTTTGCTGTCTGGAGCTACAGATGTTTGTGAGCCACCATATGGGTACTGGGAATTGAACCTGAATCCTCTACAAAGGCAGCAATTGCCTTTACCCCTGAATCACCTCCTCAGCCCCTTCATCCAGTTCAGATAACTTTTGTATTTTAAACCTTTAATGCATATGGTCTCGATTCCTAAGCTACTTCCAAATAGCTCACCCTGTAGTCTCATATTGTCAGCATGCCCTGTCTAAAATGTCTAAAGTCTAATCATGCAAAAATCCATAAAAGTTCCCAGAGACCATCAGCACATTGTTGACTTCTATGCCTGCGTCTGTCTGTCTTTTTGGATTAAGTCTTTTATCTCTGCTTCCAGGATATCCTTAATAAATATTTATTACATGAATGAGTATTGACTAGGACTTTTGATCTTTAAGCAAACACTACTATTTGCTTTCACAATGTTCTTTTCAGTTAAGGTGTAGTTTGGGATTACCCTAAAGGAGCCCTCCTGAGGAAGCCATAGGAATGCAAACACTTCAGTTCAGTGCAGGGCCATTTAGCTTGGTCACAGCTGTTGTCTTGACTCAGAGAGACAAATGAGGTAGAAGGCAGAGTCTCACATAGTTCTTGGGTTCAGTTCCTGATTTCTCCACTAGTCCTGGCACTGTGGCTCTGGGCAATTTGCTTTCTATTCTAGACCTCAGTTTACCCATCTCTAAAACGTGAACAATAAAAGCACCTAAGTCATGAGTTGATTGCAAGGACTAAAAGATTTAGCACCTAGAAAATACCTTTAATGATATGTAATCAACAATAGGTAAACAAAAGAGTCAGTGAGTATCTCTTAGTCCATCCTAAATTCACAACCCCCAACATGGTGCCTGTTTGTAGCTTGGTAGTTTATTCTTTAATCAATAGGAATCTGTTAAGTATTTTTCCTTAAACGACCAACCTCTCTGCTGACACAGTGATTCTAATCAGATCAAATCAAACCGAATTAGACGACACCCATGTTTAATGGCTGCCAGCACTCCCAGGTGGCCCTGGGAAAACATGGAGCAGGAAAAAGGGAAGGGGAGACCACATGTTCATTCTCTGGGGGGCAGTTTAAATAGGCTGTGGGAGTGATCTTGACCCTCCCTGGGGAGGGCTCACCATTTGGGCAGACTTTGGACTGAGGCAATTCCCAAGGGAGGGTAGCTTTGAAATGGAACTTCCAGCCCAACATTCTGATGTCAGGGAACTGGGGTGAAGCCCCCTAACTAAACAATACAGACTCTTAGTATAAAGGGGTGCTAGGGAGCTGAGGTGGTGCTTTTAACCAAACAGTCTCTATCTGCAAATTTTCTAAAAACAACAAAATGTGACAAAGTCCATTATTTGAGCTTATGAGTTCTCACATGAAGTTTCCAAAGCCTCTAGAAGATCCCATGAAGGAGTATTATATACATTCTCTTCTTTTCCCTTCAATGTTTTGTCAGAAGCCAGGAGATAGTAGAGAGATAATAGATAATCGAATTATATATATGGTTGCACAGATAGTAGATTAGATAGATAGATAATAGGTAGGTAGGTAGATGATAAATAGATAGATGCCCCATAAGATTTTACAATGTATCTGGGATATCCCCATGGGCTCATGTTATCATACCTCTAACTGTTGGATATTGTTTATATAAAGTTTCAAGAACTTAAAAAAAACCTGCAAGAGACATGAGTGTACCCCCATATCTTTCTCCTTTTCCTTTTTGAAAACTCTTATGTGTAGCAGGCTTTCGTGGGCCACCGGCTCCCAAATCCCAATACAGAGATTTATTATTAATTATGAATGCTCAGCCTTAGCTCAGGCTTGTTTCTAGATAGCTTTCTTCTTTAAGTTAAAATAATCCATTTCTCTTCATCTATGTGCTTCCCTGGGGCTCGTTTACCTCATCTACTTACTGTGCATCCTGCTTTCCTACTTCCTCCCTGTCTGCTGACTGGCCCTCCTGCTGGCTGAGCCATGGCTGGCTGGCTGGCTCTCCTTTTCTCTCTGCCTGTCAGCCCCGCCTGTCTAGTTATTGGCCATTCTGCTTTTTATTAGACCTATCAGGTGCCTTAAGAAGTCAAGGTAAAGCAGCAACACATCTTTACATAGTTAAACAAATGTAGCATAGACAAATGCAACACATCCTTACATAGTTGAACGAATATTCTATTACACAACACTTAAGTATTCATTCTTTCCAAGGATATAATAGACGGATCTCAATTTGAAATTTCAACATTAGACTTAACCAGGATTTTCAATTAGTCATTAAATATAAATTTTTATTAAAATTCTAAGGAGAGAAAAATCAAGAAAAAACTACCTTTGCAACATGTAGTGAAAAAATGCACAATAATCTTTTAAATTAGTTTTCATTTTTTTGATTTATATGTAGTTTTTGGAATTGAGAAGATACTCTATACAGTTTTATATTTTGAACTTTCAATATTGTCAAATAATAGTCACTGATCCAAATTAAACATTAAAAGTAATTTTAGTGTCAGTAATTTAGTTAATTTAATCAGTGTCATATCACATTTTATTATTTGCAGTAACTTGATTAAACATCTTTCATTATTACAATATTGATTTAGCCCCACTTTTAAAATTATTTCTATAAAAGTACAATAACCTTTTTTGATTGAAAACCCTTTTCCCAACCCTTTACTCTGAGATAATGTCTGTCATTGTGGTTGAAGTGTGTTTCTTGTAAACAGCAGAATGTTGGATCCTGTTTTTGTATCCATTCTCTTAACCTGTGCCTTTTTATAGGTGAGTTGAGTCCATTGATATTAAGCGTTATTAATGACCAGTGGTTGTTAACTCTGGTTATTTTCTTTTTGGTGGTAGGGTTTGTGTGTTTCCCTTCTTTGAGTTGTGCTGGTGGAGGGAGAAGGGAAGGACTGGGGAGAGCTTGGGGGAGTGGGAGGGTGGAGATGGAGGAAAGGTGGATACTGGAGAAGGGAATATCTACATTAAGGGAGTCATTTTAGGATTGGCAAGATACTTGGCTCTAGAGGGGATCCCAGGTGTCCACGGGGATGTCCCCAGCTAGGAACTTGGGCAGCAGAGGAGAGGGTGCCTGAACTAGCATTATCCCATAGTCACATTGATGAATATCTTGATCATCACCATAGAAATTTCTCCGATGGATGGAGATAGAGACAGAGACCCACATTCACATCAGAGCAATGGACTGAGCTCCCAAGGACCAGTCGAAGAGCAGAAGGTGGGAGAAGATGAGCAAGGAAGTTAGGACCGTGAGGGGCTGGTCCACCCACTGAGACAGTGTGCCTGATCTAATGGGAGCTCACCAAATCCAGCTGGACTGGGACTGAATGAGCATATGATCAAACCAGACTCTCTGAATGTGGCTGCCAATGGGGGCAGACTGAGAAGCCATCAACAATGACACTAGGACCTATCTCTTCTGCATGTATTATCTTTTTGGGAACCTAGTCTATTTGGATGCACACCTTCCTAGGCCGGGATGGAGGGGGGAGGGCCTTGGACTTCCCACAGGGCAGGGTACCATGCCC
>PVIU01011673.1:0-48945 GCA_004026605.1 Ondatra zibethicus | reverse complement strand
CGGGAGAGTGGGAGGGGACTGGAAGAAGGGGAGGAAATGTAAATTTTTTTGAATGAAAAAAAAAGAATATGAAAAAATAACCTTTTTGGTTTTGCCCACATTTTTATGAAATTTCAATATAAAATTCTTAGGTTAAAGCACACAAATATTTTAAGACTTCAAAATTACCTAACAAAAATTATTTGTTAGAAAATGTATTTTTACCAGCAATATCAAAGTTAGAATTAAGGTAGAGTCAAGTTTTAAATTTGTATTTTTCTGATCCTATACTCATTTAAATTAAAATTGGTATCTTGTCAAGTTTTCTCTTAAATCACATGTATCAAATTATGTTCATACATTGCTTAATGAATGGAAGAATTCTAAGAAATATGTCATTGTGTGATTTTTATCGTTGTACAAATGTGGAATAAGCTTTCACTACCCACATGACATAACCTACTACATACCTATAGATATGATACACACATGCATGTGTACATGCAATATGCACACACCCTTTTTGCCCTGAAGACTATGATAAACAAATAATACAACATTATATCAAACATAAAAGAAAATCATGCCATAAAGAGTTGTTATAAATTCAAATGTAAAAGGTTGCTACAGGCAGCAGAAACAGCATACTGTTTGACAATAACATTTTAGTATGGAACACACCAAGTCCTGTCATTTTGGAAACCTCCATGTTGTGGTAGATCAAATAAGAAACGTCCCCTATAGGTTTATGTTTTAAAACACTTGGTCCCCAGTTGGTGCTACCATTTTAAGAAGTTGTAGAACCTTTGTGGGGTGGTGCCTTGCTGGAGGAAGGACATCATGGGGATATACACGTTGGGTGTTTATAGCCTCATCCTGCTTCCAGTGAACAATCTCTGCTTCATGTTTGCAGTGGAAAATGTGGTCTCTCAACCTCCTCCTCCAAGGCCTGCTGCTGGGCCTCTCCCACCATTATAGATTCTCCTTCGGGAGCTGGAAGCCCCAATAAACCCTATCCGTTGTAAGGTGCCTCGGTCATGGTGTTCTATACTGGTAACAGAGAAGTTACTAATACACTTGGTAAAGACATCCTCACACCTGAACAACACTGCTTAGGTTCCTGCCATACACCTGTACCCACGGTCACAACTCCCAGTTGACTCCTTGGAGAGGCTAAAGATAGAAGAAAAGTACAAGAGAAATTGCCTTTTACTCAGGCGTGGTTGTGAGGTCCAATTACACAGGCTCTCAAGACATTGCATGGATTAAAGTAAATAAACTTATTCTCTCTCACAATATGGGTTTCTGCTGAAGAATAATTTTTTGCCCCCTAAAGAAGTCCTCCTTACAGAAATGCAGGAGAGCAAATACCCAGGCATAGTACATGACTTTTCTGGTTGTGCAGAACTGTTGTCACAGCCGTGCAGACAACTGAGAACCCACAATGAAAACTGGGACATGGGATCTACCTTGGGAAATATTGCAGTCTAGAGAAATGGATAACCATGAGGTAATTAATTTCTCAGTAAGCAAAAACAAAACACATGCACGTGCACACACACATACAATTTGTAATAAAATACTTTAAAGGAATATAGGGTATATGGTATATACCAATACTGATAGCACACAATTTCTACAAAAGATCTATTCGCATGTAGCCAGTGTGTTTGTGATGGAAATCATTCTCCTTTCTAAATATTTGGAATGATTAAACATAGAATTTGATGATAGCTTTTCTCTTTTATCTTTCTTTGATTTCAGTGCAAACACACATGCTCCAGGGACAGATATAACATATGCCTACTTCTTTAACTCAGCTTGCTTGTCAAGATAAAATATGAACATCCAATATTCAGCAAACATGGGCTGCTGTCACAAAGATGAAAAGGAAGACCAGGATCTTATGTGGAATCTGTTCCCAGAAGCTTGGCATTCTATAGCTACTCATGTGCTGAGTGGAAATTAAGCCTAAACGATTGAGGTAGTTTATTAATAGGAATAACTAGGGACTGGCCACAAAATAAATAATCTAGGTTCTTTAGAAAGCGTTACATACAGCCTCCTGCTCACCTGGCTAACCAACACAGAATAGTTCATGCTGGACAAGTAATGAATCATCTCACCTTGATATGCTGCCTCTTCTGTACTTCTTACGTGTCTTAGCTCATCTGCAAGGCTACATTCATGACCTAATGATGTAACTCCCTATAGGCACCTAAGAATGACACCCTTTTCTGCTTATCTGCTTCCATTCACTACATGGCTCTGGGGAGATTACACCAAAGCTGGGCATTGGCCCCTTACCCTGATCCCTGCAGCTCTTGCTTGCTTTGTGGCCTACTTGCTTCCAAGGTGAACACAGACAAAGCAATGTGGCTCCAAAGCCCATTCTCCCAGTGGGGTGGAACAGCATCTTCTGAACATTGGACTAGCTTCCGGCAAGTGAGCAAAAGAGAGGCCTTTGACACGTAGAAGCCAGGGAGAGGCTCTCGAAGGAACAATGGCACATACTGTAAACTATTTACAGACCCCACTGGCTTCTGTTGTGGCTACTGAGTCACCTGGCAACTTGTATTGTTTAATTTGCAACCCCCAGACCTCCCTCAGCAACCCCCTGTTCAGTTATTGTCACTGATAGAATCATCTCAGCCTTCTCTACCCCCACGCCCACTGCCTGCCATCATCATTTCCCCTATTGTTTGCCAGGCTGGCCCTGACCCCTGTATTTATAAAGGCCATTTCCCGCTGCATCATTGTGTGCTCTGTAGCTGTCAGCTCCCCACATTTCCTGACAATGGGGTGGGGGGGGGTGCGTAAAAACTCAAGTCCAGCTCCCAACTTCCTCCATGTCCTGTTTATCACACTCTGCAAGCGTTTCCCCAGCCACTCATCAAGCTGAATTCACCAGCTCTGATTTATCCCTGTAAGTGATGCAGTGATGGCCAGCGTAGCCTAGTCTAGTGGTCTGATCACACTCAAATGACCCAGAGAACAAAGGGCTCCCATGTAATTGGCAGACCCCCAAAAGGCAGTTGGCTACTCGGGTTGACTATGGGGTTCGAAGTCAAAGCTAAGGATACCGGGCCTGGAGACAGACACACACACCCTCCTTTCCTTGGTTTTCAGGATGTGGAAGGCCTGGTAATTGCAATTTTTGTGTCACAAAGTTTGGCAGCTGGGGGTGTGTACTCTCAGAAGATAAAAGCCTGGTAAGCAGAGATCTGGGAAGGCAGCCATAGCCTTCCTAGAAGTGTAGCATTTGTGTGTTTCCTAAGATCTCACATCTTTCCTTCCACCTCTGGTTTGCTCTCCATAGACGAAGACTTCCTGTGGGAGCATGGTGCCTTAGCTCTCACACACTGGGGAATGGGGAGAGCAGTAACCTATGCATCTGCTTCTGGCATCTTTCCTTCCTTCTGGACCTGACTTCATGGCCATTCCTTCCACTTCCCCATACAAGATGGAAACATGAAGCTCAGAGTGTTGGAGAAACCGGCTTGAAGCTGTGAACCTGCTGCAAAACCGTTCCGGCTGATGCTGGAATTTTAGCTTTATCATTTCCTCTTCTCTCAGTTACCAAAGCCTTTGATTATCTCAGCCAGTGATTTAATTTGTCCTATCCTCTCCTCTCTTTTGATCTAGCATTTACTTTCCTAGAACAAGGCGGGATACAGCTATGAAAAGTATGTACCCTGTTTGGAAGAGTACACTGCTAACTCTCAAACCTGACATTTGGTAAGGAATTTTTCGTGGTTACATTTACCTAGTATGGTCCTTGTCAAATCAGGTACTAGCGCAGGGGGCTGTCTGTAAGGTTCAGTTGTCTCACTGGGGAATCCTAGCTTCTCTGTGTTGTTTGTTATTGAAGTCCGTGCTCTGTTCTGAGTAGGGAGCAGAAGCCGACAGCACCCAGAACCACCAGCACATCAGTCAGCACTGCCCTCATGCCTGGACTTTGCTTTGGCAAAGCCACACTTTTTCCTAGCACCTGGGTCTCAATGGACAGGCACCCTATGCTCTGAGAGCACCTGGCCCCCTCTCTCTACCCCTGGCCTTGGGCTCAAAAGCTGAGTGTGCTATGCATTTGCCCTAAGTTGCATGTTCCTCCCAAAATGAGTCTCCACCCTTACCCTCTCACCCAGCAAGCATCCTGTTGCTACTCCAGACTGCAGAGTTCCCAGCAGGTGATGGGCCAGACCCAGGCCAATGACAGGGTGAGTAATGGACAGGGCAGCAAGCAGGTCAAAGGGCAGCTGCTCCTAGGATTGTATCTCTTTAGATGAGGAGGCCCGGTAACTGTGATCACCCTGGGAGTTAGTTCCCAGAGCTGATGGGCAAGATAAAGCACATTAGCAAACTGTGCCCTCTTTGATTTTATGACACAGGGGGCAAAAGCTTCCCTGGAGGACCTCAACTCTCTCTCCTAAGGCTGCCGCTGCTAAATTATCATCCTTATCAGCACCATGGGCATCAAGTAACTCTAGAATGTACCTAAGGAGACCAGAAAAAAAACAAAACAAAACAAAAAACCAACTTGTTCTTTTGTGAATCAGGAGACAGAGTGACATATCTTCCATTATCTGCCATGGCTGGCATTAAAACTGCTTTTGCATTATGATGCTAATAGAGATGAAATTGTAAGAATGGCAAACTCAGAGAGTGTATGCTAAGAATTGAACATCCTTAATAGACAGAGGCAATAACCTGTCAAAGAGGCATGAAGAAGAGGGCCTTAGGTGGATATAAATCCATACACTGGGCAGCACAGCTGGAGCAGGAAGCTGATGTTTACTGTGATGTCAGCATTCATCTGGAAGACTTTGTACTTTCATGCCACCATATTTATCCTCCTTCAATTTTCTTCTCACTGAGATCCAGAGGATGTCTTCATTGCAAGTCCCACCTCACCATTGATTTTTCAAAGCTTAGGAACCTTTTATGGGTCCTGTATCATCTGGATGGAGGTATTGGTCTCTAGAGTAGCTCTCTAGCCCACTCTGATCTGCATTTTATCCAAAAAGGTAAGCTCACTTCCTGCTCCAGCTGTGCTGCACAATGTGCTTACCGTTATGGTCTTCCAGATGGATGCTTCCCTCACTGTGTATTCAACAGACATCAGAAACCAAATCTGTCACTGTACACAGTGTACACCGACATTCATGACAGTACGTACTACTAATGAGGAGCTGCTAGTCTTGGCCTTTGCTGCATACTGTAGTCACAGTGGTCTACAAGCCTCCCACAGCCCAGCGAATAAAGTCAGTATGAGTCCTACAGAGGAAGACAGATAATGAATGCATCAGACAATCTCAAGGACTGATAAATGCTATATACTGACTATTTCCCTAGATTAGTTTCCCATGGCTGCATGGGACGTAAAGGAAAGACCCCAGGCTTGACTTCAGAACAGAATCCTCAGAGCCTGAACTCAGATGTGTCAATAAAGAAGTAATAGAGAAAATTAAGGGACTGGATTCTAGAGAATCATGTTGTTAAAAAAAACACAAACAAAACATGTTTAATAGTCCAGCATTGGCTGTGGACCATTAGTTGTATATGCATAGAAAGATTATGGCTCTTACATAATCTTGCTATTTTGAGACTTGAATTACCTGTTATGCAGTCATCCACTGCCCACTCAACTTACAGCTCATGAGTATCCACTATGTCCCACACAGGAAATACATTTTCACAAATGAAAATAAAAACATAGCTCCTATATTTAGTTTAGTCATAGAAAAGTAAGAAACTAGACAAATAAACAAAAATAAAACTGAAGTGTCCTTTTGGAGTTGCCTGCCTATGTCAGATGGGCACTGCAATACAACAAGGCAGCAAAGAGCAAATGGCGCAATGCTCCCATCATCTGCAGGTAGAAAGAAATCGATCATCGGCACAGGTGAGTCTGCAGAGGCTTCAGATTGTATAAAGACACAAGAATGAGAAGGCATGTGAGACCTGGAGAGCTGCAGACATTTGCACTCTAAAAAAACACAGGTTGGGGCTGGGAGTGGTGATGCATGACTTTAATCCCAGTAGAAGCAGAGGCAGGTGGATCTCTGTGAGTTTGAGGCATTCTGGTCCATAGCCAGTTTCAGGCAGTCAGGGATCCCTAGTGAACCCCTGTTTAAAACAAAACAAAACACCAGAGGTTTTTTAACATGCAAAATGCTAGGTACCAGAATTACTATTTGCATGTATATAATGAGATATGATAGGGATGAAAAGCCTCCTAAGAACCATGTACACATAGACCAGAGGAAAATGGACACAGGGTTTAATGCATTTGTTTATTTGTTTGCTTGTTTGGTGACCCTGGAGATTGAATTTGAGGCCTTGAATATGCTAAGCACACCCTCTACCACTAACCTAGACACCAGCCCCCAGAGCACCTATATTTTGACAGGAACTTACCACAAGAGATCATGTGCAGAACTGTGTGCTTGTGGCATCCTGTAAATACTCAGAGGGTTTGGGGTTGGAGCCTTACTAATTGATTCATGGGTTTTGGGTGCCATATGTAACTGTATCTGACATCTGAATGTCATTCCTGGGGAAAGTGAAAGACAACTCACCTGATTTGTCTGAGCTTTTGCTTTTTAGGCAAAACCAGCCCAATGCAGAGGCAGTGATGGCGACGTAGCACTGGAGGGCTCACAAGCCCAATGCAGAGGCAGTGATGGCGACGTAGCACTGGAGGGCTCAAAAGCCCATCCTTAGACTTTTCCTTAAAATCTGAAGCAGGAAGTCCCAACTGTTCTTTGTGGAAGTTAATTTTTATTCTTTCAGAGATAAATTTGATTTGGGGAGACAGCCTAAAACCTCAGACAAAACCCAGGATAGCGCATACTTGGAAGCATTATGCAAAACAAACAGTTTTGGTCAACAGATGAACATTAATGCTGAAGAATTTTCTGAGCTCTCTTGGGATCAGGTATTGAACAAAATGAATTTTCTTCTTCAAAATTCTATGTGTAATTTTTTTCTTGCTACTTTCTTATGAGGAGATAAAATTTTTGAGAGGTTAAGAGTTTGCCTCTAAATCTTATGAAGAATCTGAAAGAAAGCTTAGAACAAAATCCAGAATCTGTTTCCAGCCATTTTATAGTTCTGCTCCTTTCCAGTAGCAGGGCCAATGTTTAATCCTTCTCAGAGTATAAGTACCCTAACCATTAGAGATCCTTCATTATGATTTATTAGACACGTGATATTTTACCCATATGGTGCACAGAAACACTTTACAAATACTCACCCACTGAGGACACGCAAAGGCACTTAACTTCCCTAGTCATTAGGAATCACAACATTGAAATACAGTGCAATACTACCTCCTTGCTAAGATGGCTCTTATGAAAAAAGACTAGAGATGTAAGAGATGGCAAATGTTGGTGAAAGAAAGGAGAAGTCTGAGCACTCTCAGAGGGAGTGCAGCCTGGTATAGATACTGTAAAAGACAATATTAACTTTTCCTTAAACACTAAATGAAGAACTGCGTGCTACCCAACCTCATCCCAAGGTACACATCTGAAGGAAACCAAATTCGAATCTCAAGGAGACATCTGCATGCTTAGGTTCACTTGAGCATTGCTCACCATAGCAAGAAATATAAACAACCCAATTGCCTATGAGATAACAGATGAGAGTCCTAGCCACTGGAAGGACCAAAGCAGGAGGATCCTGCGAGCCCAGAAAATCAAGCCTAGACTAGAAAACAGTAAAATTACATTACAAGAACAAAGTTATGGTATAAACACACACACACACACACACACACACACACACGGTGGGAGGGATATCAGTGAAACCTAGTCATGTAAAAAAGGACACATCCCCATTTTCAACAATCTAGATGAACGAGGGTGTCATGGTTAGAGACGGAGAAGTACTGTATGATTTTATTTACATGTAAAATATAGAGAAAGATGAATTTGTGGAAATCACAAGTAAACTTAGAATTGTGCCTGCCAATTTCTGAGGAGGACACAGAAATAGAAACACATTGGTCAAAGGGTATAAGTTTCTAGTTATAAAATGAATGAGTTCTGATTAATCAGACCTACAGTATGGTGACTGGCGTGCTGTCTTGAAGTTGGCTGAGACTTGATCTCTACAGATACACAAAAATAAAGACTAGCATGTAAGATGATAGGTTAATTAGCCAGCTATGCTATTAAGTTCAGACTATATACATACAGCGCCATATCATAATGTGTACAATAAATGTGTTCAACACACGTGTCAATTACACTAATAAATCTGGGAAAATATAATTTCTGTGCTGAATCACCATAGACTACATGATGTAATGACAAATTAAATATTAATTCAATTTGTAGTCTAGTTTTAAATTTTGAGATGAGCCAGTATCTCTGCTATTATCTTAGGACTTTAAAGATCACAGACCACAGGGGTACCATGCCTACTTTGCCCTTTTATTTCCTTAACACCGTGTCCTAGGAAGATTTAGAAACTCATGGTTAAGTAAGTACATAGTCTTCCAAAGTGGAAACTGCTTTTAGTCTCCTTACATAAAAGCCTCCAAACCCGTACATTCTATAGCTTACCCACTGAGGACAATGACAGGTCCCTAGTGAGCGCCCTGCAGCTCTTCCCAGCACCTTCCTTTGGTTAATTGGTTAATGTAAAAGCCACTTCAGCACCAGGCTGGATTCACCTAGAGTGTGGAATTATCCATGACGGGCCCGGGCCTGTAGCTTCCAGCTCAGCCTTCCTTTTGAAGACTTCTGTTCTGCATTTTCTTCTTCCCATATGGACTTTGAAGAGCATGGCATTTATTCTGAGAACTCATTTATTTTGCTTTTGGAAACAAAGAGATTTCCCTCAAGCACTAGGAAAAATGTGAGATGGGAGAGGGGATGCTGGAAAAGAAACAAAACCCCAGACTCCTCAGAGCGGCAAGGCAGTGGGAAGAGAATTCCGTTCTTTCAACCTGAGGCTGCCTCCCTGAGTCCAAGGCTGTAAGTCCTCGGGGGGGGGGGGGGGGGAATCAATGGGTGCATTTCCATATCAAAGGAACAAGCTGCCCAGGTCCCGAGGGAGCAAAGATCTAAGCAACTGAAGTCAGGAGCTTAGGCATTTGTTTAGAAATAACTTTAAGATCTTCTGGCAGGTCAGACCTCGTTGTACTCGTCATCTACTGTCCCATTCATCACCCACTCTGGTAGTATATTTCATCCTTCCCCATAGCAGGCACACCCATCCCAGTGCATGCTTGGGTCATGGGTTGTGGTGCATGGGCGTGGCTGTGGTACACGGCGGTGGTATCGTGAACTTATGGTAGTAGTATGTTCATGTGAAAGACATCTGGGAAGACAGTTTTGTTCCATTGTCCAGATCCCCACAAGAAAGCGGCTGTTTCAAGAGCTCTCAGGGGAGGAGGACAGCTGGCCTCTGTGTTGCCTATGCAGGGGAAACATGGTCTAAACAGAGACAGGACCTATCTCTGGGACCCATGACATTTCTAAAGGCTTTCCTTCACTCCCTACAAGTTGACCCTGAACATCCCAGGAATCATAAAGACTGTGGGACCAGCCAGGAACCCCTGACAGGGAAGAAGCAAAGCAGGCCCCTTTTGACAGGAAAGATATTCTGATTGCTCAGGTGTGAGGTGAGTGAACCAGGCTTAGCCTCTGAGACAGGCCTGGTACAACCAATAGCTTTGCCTTGTGGGAGACACAACAATGTACTTTTCAATCAAGCTGTATGGGTGGAGCACTTACAGCACCAGCGTCAGGAAGTCCCATGTCCAGAGCTATTCATTAGCTGGAGCTGTGCAAATAATTTGCTTTCCATTTGCCCCATGACCTCTCTAGGCTGAGAGCCCAGCCAGGGGCTCCAGGAGGGACCTTCAGAGGTCCTCTGGCAGCTCAGACATTGCCATAGCAACAGAAGGCTTTATTTATTGTCCTGAAAAGAACAAAACAACAGCCAGCTGTCTTTTCCACAATAGGGACACGTCACTGGAACTCTCTGTGCCTCAGGTGACAAACCCATTCCCACTTGTCTTCCTTCAGCCTCCCCAGACAGCCTTCAGGAGAAGGTGGCCCTGCAGGTCGCCTAGGCCAGGCCTTCTGATGTGAGAATGTAGCACAGGAGCTGTCTGTGCAGCTGCTTCCTGGACTGAGCCCAACCAGTCTGAGAGCACAGGGGTGACAGTGGGAGGCAGCCTGAGCTCAGCTGTCACAGCCCTCTGGCAGAACGAGGGCCAGGCACGGTGGCGGTGGCAGGGCTGCTTTGGAACACAGGATCCTAAAAACTGACTGTTCTAGTTCAGGAAAGAATTTAGCGATTACAAAGCACTGTGGACGATAGAGGACATCATGGTGACAACTGAGGGGAAACTCGGAGAAACAAAATATGATATGACCCAGGGGTCAGCACCCAGACTGATGACAAAACCACCCACAGGGCTTCTTCCAGGTAACCCAAGTTTGTGCAAACCACTCCTTCTTACCTTACTTGGTAACAGCCAAGCCAGAGAGGTTCCACACACTTACAGGGCCTCTACCCTGGGTCAGGCCTTAGTCCTGCAGTTCTGCATGTTAATGTAGTCACTCCTCAGAACAAGGCCAGGAAAGACTGTAGGAAGCGAAGGAGGCTAAGTAAAGCAAAGCCTATATAGAAACCTCCAATGTTTGGACTCCGGAGTTATTTATTATCTTATTACACGTCACTTATCTCCCATTAATTAATCAATTGATTAATAATTTTCCTTAAATTGACCAAATGTTCTGGCAAGTGCTTGAGATATGAACAGAACCCTAAATCACCTGAAATATGGACTCAAGATCATTACAAGCTTCAAGTAAATATGAAATGTCCCCTGTGAGAAAAAAAAAGAAAGAAAGAAAACAAGTTCACATTGTAAGTGATGGGTGCTGTAGGAGGTCTATCATGAGTTTCTGTAAAAAAAAAACTTGACACTTCAGCTAGAGTTTATGGGAAATAAAACCAAAGCAGCATTACCAACATGACCATGCTTCAACATTACCCAACTTATTTACAGAGAGAGTTTCCTGGATTGGTGACTGTGATGTATGTATACACGGAACCACAGAAGATACACACAAAAGTGAGAGACTAAGGCCATAACATGAAGATTATTTAGTTTAGAGTTAATCTGAAGATAAAAGAGACTCACTGGAGGTATTTCAGTAAAAGAACAACACAGGAAATCAGTCTGTGATGCTTGCTATGGTTACCAGGGAGGGAGAGAAGAAATAGAGTCTGTAGGTGACAATCACAGAGAAGGCAAGAACTAATGAGTTCAACTAGAATGCTATATCGCTGTGGCGGAGGACTCAGGTGGACACATGAACAGTTAAGGCATTCTATACTCCATCTATGGAGGAATCCAGCCAGGGCCGGGAGAGAGGAAAGCCATGACGTAAATCTATCTGGGGAAAGGGGAAGAAGACTTACATGGAAAATTCCAAGGCTGCAAGTGAGACGCATGGATCTGTGTAAAGAAGATCACTGAAAACCATAGGCTGGAGTTTAGGGGTTTTCAAATGCCACACAGAAGATGCGAGGTTCGCCTGTCCAGTGGTGGCTGTTACATGGGATAGGAGGCAGAAGGGATATGAAACAATTTGCAGTCTAGTTTTATTATGAAAGGAATAGAATGTGGGCACTTATATAAGGAATAAAGCCTTGTATATTCAGGGAAAATTAGAAAAATAAACAGTTGGCTTGAACAGTTGCTGTAACTCTAAATTTTACCTTGCACAATATGCAAAGGATGGACTGCACAAATACGTTTTTCTCAAGAAGTGAGGGAGGTACATCAAAAGTAGAATTTGAATCCCCCCATAAGATGACACCTTTGACATTCATGTTCATGGAAACTTCTAGGCCCCACAGATACAGAATTGAATATTGAATGAATTCATGTAAGTTTTTCTGTCCTGGCAAGTCTCAGCTCTAAAATGTCATCCTTCTGAAAACAGTGAAGCAAAGCTCAGTGAGATAGCTCAGTGGGTAAGGTGCCGACCACCAAACCATGTAACATAAGTCTAACCCCCGGGGTCCCTATGGTAGAAGGAGAGAAATGACTCCTGCAAGCTCATTTCTGACTTCCACATACAGGCAACTGTCTACTCAGTCAAGTATATAAACCCAGAGATAACAAATAGTAAATATATACATAATTTAGTAAGTTTAAGGTAGACATGTTGACCTATTCATCATGTCTACATCTTATTTATAAATGGGGACAGAAGTGTCATTTCTAACCTGTCAAGGAAACGTTTTCTTTATTTTTTAGGACGCTGTCACTGTATCCATAGGTGACCTGATACTCATGATATAGAATGACTTGGCCTCAAGTCACAAAGATCTGTCTGCCTCCAACTCCTGGGTGCTAAAATAAAATAAAAAGCATACACTATTATGCCTGGCTCAAGGGAATAGTTTTTGAGACTCTTGGTCAGATAGTATTAGTTGTTGTACTAAACAGCAAAGTAATTATAAAAATACACGCTTAGTGTTATTAAACAATTCTTTTACCTCAGGAATCATTTTGGAGAATTTCGTGGGTTTTCTACATATGAGAGACGAAGGATTCCCAAGTGATGCTCCAAATTGCTTTTCCCAGGTCATTGTGACTAAGTAGGAACTCAGCACACACGTCTGATACAGGCCGCTATTCGGCTCTGGCCGAGAGCAGGCACTGGGCAGTGGAATAATTTCCCTTTGAGTTTTCAGGTCAGCTCTGTAAGATCTATGTGGGGCAACGTGATGAATGTGCAGTGGTTTCGTGCTCGTGGGTTCTGTGTAGATGGGAGGACCGCTGAAGAGATAAACAGAGACAAATAGAATGTTGCCACAGATACCTGCATTTGTTTCTTCTCATCAAAATGATGCAGCATGTACTGGCTCTTTTGATCTCTCCCCGGTCCCTTTCAAAGACTCTGGCTTGCACCTTTACCTAATTTTCAAACTAGGATTCTGAAAATTCATCCTTTTTTTTTTTCAAAAAGAAATTCAGTTTGGTATTTTATTTCATCTTTGTTACCGTTTTCTGATACTGTCTTCGTATTTCCCATTCCCCTGCTTAGCATATGATGAAACTGTCTCACCTCAGACTTACCTAATAGGGGAAATGTTGAAATTTACTGTTTCTGGGGATGTACTGCTCAGATATAGATGAGTTTCTTTGGTTTTGGTGTTCAAACCCAGAGTGAGATCAAAGACCTTAACTAAGGCCATGCAGCAGCTTAGGGTTCATGACAGGAAGTGTAATCTATGACCACCATGCGATGGTAGCATAGACTGCTATTGCCTTATTCCCCTCAGCCTGGATAAGCACCCAATTAAAGGGTAAGAAATGACAGGGAGAAGTCTCAAAACAAAAAATTAGCACTATTCTGTTTTCACAATTGCAGATGGAAAAGAGAGAAGAGAATTCAGAAATGTACCCCCATCTACAAATCTATTTCATGAGTAACCTCTAGCACCTCATAACCATACATCTACAACCTTTTCTACCAGATGTGACAAACTCCCCAAACCAGTCGCATAGATTCATCCTGAAATGGCTTGACCCCAATTGTTAGTCCTCCTATTTAATCAATTTCATCAAAGGGTTCATATTCAGCTCTAAGTTTTCTCTAGAAATCAAACATAAGCATCTATCATATGAAAATGAGTAACACCAAATGGAAACTCTGACACTGATGATTTTTGATATGTATGTAGGCCATGAATACAATTATATGATCAAAAATAAGTAATGATAAATTATGACTGAAACTTTATTTTTCACCAAAGATCCCCCAATGGCTATTAGAAATTATTTTTATTTGCATTTTATGTTGGAGACACAGGTTGAACCCCAGTTTAAAGTGAAGATCCTTATACTCAAGTGCTGTAGATCAATCATTTTCTACACTGTGAGTATGTATTACTCTCGCTGGTTAATAAAAAGTCGACAGACCCTTAGCTTGGCAGGAAGTTAGGTGGGAAAGCCAAATTGAGTATGACTGGAAGAAGAAGGGCAGAGTCAGAGAGATGCCAGCCAGCCACTCAGCAAGCAGGACATGTAGAAAATGAGGTAACAGCCATGAGTCACATTTCAAATAGAAATATGGGTTAATTTAAATGCAAGAGTTAATTAATAACAAGCCTGAGCTATCGGACAAATATTTATAATTCATATTCAGCCTCTGAGTCAGTTATTTGGGACTGGGAGGTTGGGAGAGCAAACATCCATTTATAATCAAGTCATACAAGTTTAAGCTCCCATTCAATTTACCCAAAGTCAAGAAAACCTTAAGAACTGCACAGTTCTCCAAGGCTCGGGGATGTAAGAAATACACACAGCATAACTTACGTCTCCTCTGTGTCTTATTCCCAGAGCTACTCTGATATCTAATGCTGAATTGCTTCTAAGGTAGGAAGCACCAGTGCCATGAGAAACTTATCTAACTGATCCATCATCACCCTGCAGTCATGGAGTGGGAGCGTGTTCATTTGTTCCATGATTCCAGGATCAGTTATCAGTGATGGATCAGTTAGTGAATATAGGCAAACCTAATGAAAATAAAGGATTGAACACATTGTGTTCTAAAAATGCTGAACATGGTCCAGTATCTATGTGTCTTGATGTATATATTAACCTCTGACCCATTATTTCAAACTGCTTTGCTAAAGAAAATTCTGCATTTTTTTTTCAGGCAAGGTCCCACTATGTAACCCAAACTAACCTGTGCTTCATAATCCTCTGCCTCAGCTTCCCAAGTGCTGGGATCACTTGGCATTTGTGATCTGGCATGCCTGGCAATTCTGCACTTTTAACTGAATGGAATCCTTTACATACTATTCTCTCTAAATTCTTAAATTGATATTCACAGAAACCCTACTGACATTCAAACCCAGCCAACAAAATGAGACAGGAAGTTAAGACCTGATACTATGTTCTGGTTAATCCAAATACTGCAAACTAAAACTTAGCAGAATTTTCATAGTTCAAATAAAATTATCAATCAATCAGTTCTTTCAAGGTGCCAATCATCCATTATGTGATTTTTTTCTTGACATTTATCTTCAAATACCTACAATATTTTTTTCTCACAGGCATTGTCATTTAATAGAGGACAAAAAATAAGGCTCAGTTAAGTCACATGCATGAAGTCACCTAGCTAATGAATGACCAGAGTGAAACTCAAACACAGGTATGTCAGATTGCAAAGTCCAGGTTCTTCCCACAGTTAACAGGGAGATTCTATGATTCCACATGAGCAACCTGGGATCCAGGTCACATCAAACAATTCAGCTTCCAGAGACCTGAATAATGAGCCTGACTTTGCAACACCAGCAGTGTCTGAGAGGGTAAAGTTGAGAGAATGAACACATTCAAAAATAACACCATCAAATACTTTGAAGAGTAAGATACTGAGGCTTGTAAAATCCTGCACAATCGTGCAAAAAGAGAAGGGCTAACTAGTCAACAGTGATTGGTGTCCTTTCCATAAACGTATGGCACAACCTAATATACCACCAAACTTCTCAACAAAGTGATACTAGCCAGTTATTTTTCGGAGAGTTCCTTGCATGAGGCTGTAATTTTTGTAACCATACTTGCCAACATGATTCAGTTTTGCTAAAGGAAGAAACAAACCCTCAGAAACTCAATAGCAAACAACAAAGTTTGTTGGATTGTGCAAGCTCTGCTAAGGGTCCAGCAACTACAGAACAAATTCTTCTGGGAAGGAGATTAGGCCCCTGTCTATTTCACCAGTGGTCTCCTAGAACAGACCAAGCCTCCAAGTTGTCAAAGCAAGGAACAAGTCACGGCATAAACTGATACCTCTGTAGAACTTCAGCCTAGACAGATGTATAGATGTATGTAGAACTACAGTCTAGACTAATCTCCCATTAGTAAGTCCTGCCACACATAGTTTTCAGCACAAGGGGCTGTGGAACTCATGAGTACAGGAAAAGATGTAAATATATTTTCTATACTACCTACTATATAATGTATCATGAAAACGAATATTTTGGTTTTCTTTTCAGGGTCATTCTTTACCACTCCCCCCATCCTAATGCACACTCTAGGAAGAGGAACCTGCATCAAACGTTCACCTGACCCTGAACTTCTTATGCCCTGGACTTCCTCTTTGCTGCTCTTCTGTTCCTGGGAGGAGAACCACTAGAAGAGAATGCCCAGGTCAAGATAATTGTTCCAGTTTATTCCTCTTATCACTCACTGCAAATGGGGCCAGGGCTCCTCCACTGGTTACTTCGATTCTGTCTTTGTGGGCCTCCAATTTCATCACTTCAGGGACCCCAACAACCTACACTTATGATGGAAGAGCCACACAACTTCTTGTGGTTTCCCTCAGCTTTACCCAAATCTTTGTAAATAGTCTCAATTAAACCCTTCTTGGATTGCCCAATTGAAACCCCAAGTGTCCTTCCATGATCCTGATCTACACATATGACACTGTGCATTTACAAAAGATGGTGAGGAACGGAGTTCACTCATGGGCCCAGCTGAATACTCCACCATTTGAGGTAGAGAGTTGTCGTTCATTTTAGGAAAGCCTAATTTTCATAACCTCAACAAGCGTATCAAGAAGTGTCCTTTATTTATTTTTGTTTCATCCTCATAATCTTCAGAAGCATTGTTTTATTTTCCTACAGAATCCTCTCATTACCACAGAAAACTATCCAGAAATATCCCTCGCCCAGTGTCTATCCCTCTCCATTACTCAAGCAATTATGTCTCTCTCTGGATGCATTGTCACCCATCTCCCATGCCACACTGTGTCCAAATTCATACAGAGTATTGGTTAAATTGGGCCATTTCATAAATGAACTTAGGCACACTCATCCACTTATCTATGATGCTCAGCTAGTTTCAGACTAAACAGCGGAGATGAGTGGTAAAGACAGAAACCCCATGACCTACAAACCTAAAATACTGATCATTTGATCCTTTGGAGGAGAAGTGTAGTGCTGTTTAGCCATGTCACAGGATCACCCAAAACAGTCAAAGGTCACATTTTTTAAGACCAAGAATGAGAAGTGCCTCTGGAACTCCAATTGTCCATAAAATATCAATTCTGATATGGACTACAAGCCTAGCCTCCCCATAAAACATTTTTAATGTTTCTAGCTCAGCTTTTGCATTTGACTGATATAGCCCTAATTAGCATTTCCTTTACCATACAGTATTATATTATATACCATACATTATTATAATTATGATTATAGTTAATAGATTTATTTGTGTCTGTTTCTCCGTATTAGATTTGAGAGAAACCTGCGGAGCAGAATTACACTTTATGTAGCTTTAGGTCTCCTTTGATACCTGCAAGTGCCTGGCGTACCATGGAATAAGCAAATGTCTACAGAACCAGGAATCGTCATTATTCACTTTTGTAATCAGGAAATAGCATGATCATAGGGACTTAAAAGAAACGTTAAAACCATGGTTGTATAAAAATCTAAGAGAGAGAAAGAGGAAATGGTTAAAAATGATAATCTTTAAAGACACAGTATACACAGATAAGGACAGATCACCAGCTCTTTCCATTTATTGTAAGAAGGCAACAGGAGCCCAAATGAAAACGTGTATACAAATTTCAGAACTCATGCCTTGACACGAAGGAGCTTTGTGAACCAGAATTAGCCAGTTAAATACCAGTAGGTGGCTTTGTGGGAAGCCTCAACCTCCCTTAGCGTATATCACTTAAAAACAATTCTCAGTCGCATAACTGACAGCACTAATAGCTGTCTGTCTGTCACAGACATTTCCTGTGTTTTATGCTACATATTCAGATCTCATTCTTTTAAATCTCAGAATGGCCTCATTGTTTAAGCCCAGTTTTGTAATAATATTGAAAAAGGAATAGAAAGATCACAAAATAAGTACTCAACAGTGCTACCAATAAAGGCGGTGAACAGAAAGAGAGATGGGGGCAGAGGGAAGCGGTCAACTACCAGTGTGTGAAAACCAAAACTGGAAAGCACAGTGGTCTGGCCGCAGAGGGGATTCTTGAACTAGAATTAGGCAACAAAGTAATAACTGCCTGTGGGAGCTGTGAGCCCATTTCTAGCCTTAAATGCCCTGACCAGAAAGGTACATAGAATGCAGCAAGAGGGGAGTAGGAGATCTCTATAATGCCTGAGAATTATTCTAGGCAGTTTCTCCCAGAAAATATGGCAATGTTTTATTTGTAAGTCTTTTACTCCTTGTCAAATGTGTGTCTCTACCATGTGAAAACAAATAGCCTGGATGTATTCTACCAAATCTCAGTTTGGGAGAAAGGCAGGCTAGATTTAGACTGCAGACTGAAGTTTGTTCTGGGAAATTCCAAGTTCTGCAATAGAACACCAGGATTTTCTAGATCGTTGGCTTGCCATTGCTGTGAACTAAGTCTAAATGTAGGGCTGAGCAGAAGCCCCCAGGAGCCCTGGGCAAGCTGGGAATTGCAAAGGCCCCTCCCAGCCCGATCTGTTTTTCTCAGGATGGCGCACCTTGAAAGGCAACTCCTTACCATCCTGGGCAGGCAATGTTCAGTGACAATCATGGAAGACCCAGAGCCTTGGGGCTGAAACTATTAAATAGAAACGCTGAAAACAAATTTCCTTTAACAACGCCTTTGCAGATGAGGAGAGAGGACACTAGGGGAAAGCGGCTTGAGATCACACAGCTATGGAGTGGTGCATGGAAACCTGACAGTGTCTGTAATCTCTGCTATTACTTTAGTCTCCTAAAGTGACTGTAGACTGGCCCTTCTGCTCTTCTGAGGAGCAGATCTACAGAGTGTGGCAGGAGTAAGATGAGGCAGATGGCCCACGTTGCAGCCTAAACACACCAGATTTCCCTCTGAGGGTCTAAACCCCTGGTAAAGCCAATGTGACAGTTTAAATGTTTTTTTCTAAATGCTTTGCCTTTGTTAGTTCCTAATAAAAAGTATCTCCAGCATGCAAAGAACATGGATCATATTATTTAAGCATATGGAATATGAAAGAAAAAGGCTCTCATTTTCTGTCTTTAGGTGTATTCTTCCTACTTTGTCCATTTTTGAGCTGCTTCACACCTTCCCTTAACTAGGGGTGAATGTACAAAATGGGGTCAAGAGAGCGATCCACATTTTGGACCGCTTCACCAAAGCTTAGTGTTTCTTTTGGAGCTCTCCCACCTGCAGACGGATGATTTAGTGTGTGGAAGACTGCTCTCTCTACACCAAGGTTAGTATTTTAAATTTCTTAAGCCAACAGCCCTCCACAGGGCCGTTGAGGAGTCAGGACCAGAAAGCTGCCCTTGGCATGCAGGCAGTAATAGAATGCTGTTTGTGGGAATATAACGACCATACGAAACTGACAGACCACAGACTCCTTTTGATTATCACCACACACAGGCAACTCTCAGCAATGGTGGTGATAACATAATCCTTTCCAATGGAGTCAACGGCTCCCGACCTTGTTGGGAGAGAGGGTCGCTTGTTCTTCCTGGCTGCCCAGGATAATTTAGACCCGAAATAATCACACAGACACTGTATTAATTAAATCACTGCTTGGCCCATTATCTCTAGCTTCTTACCGGCTAACACTTACATATTAATTTAACCCATTTCTATTAATCTATATATCGCCATGTGACTGTGGCTTACCGGGTAAAATTCTCAGTGTCTGTCTCCGGCGGCTCCATGGCTTCTCCCTCACTCTGCCTTCTTCCTCCCATGCTATAGTCCAAGCCAGTTTTCTTTATCCATTAAACAATAAAACCAACACATAGACAGAAGGACCTCCCACACCATGACCTGACCTCCCCCATTCACACACATACTACTAGACCTCAGTGTGAATGAGATGTTTCTTTTGTTGTTGTTGTTGCATTCTAGGTTAGAATTTCTCCTGTTTTATTATCCTTCATGAAAAAAAATCATGTAATATAAAAGGCTCAAATTGTTTTCCCATATTTATATATTTATGGAGAGAAATCACAACATATTTCTGTTTCCCATTTCCTTTGTTTATCTTGAAGCCTTTAAAAATGGTTGTTTTGACAAAGATAAGATTTCAAATAAGGACAGACATAAGTATATTAAACAATAGTTACTGCTAAATTCCTTTACTAATATGAACATGTGTCCAGACATTCAGAATCCTCCTAAACAGTACAACTGGCCTTTTAAGATTTTGGATATACACACAAGATGCAGTAGAAATAGAATATGACCATATACTGGATTAATTTATCAATTTTGAAGCTGAACTAATAAAAAGCAACTACTAATATTTTATAGATAGAATTAAACCAAAAGGGGAAAATTAAGCTTGCCCCAGTGGTGCAGGCCTGTATTTCCAGCTACTCAAGAAACTGAGGCAGGAACACCACAAATTCAAGGGCCACTAAAATTCCTTAATAAACTCAGAGTTCATTGGTCTGAGAACTGTTGAGGGATTGAACTAATTAAATAAAATCAACCATAGGTCAAGAGGCAGAGCAAACAACCAGTTGATAGGAACAAACCATAGAGAATAAGAGGAAGTGTGAGGTGTGGGGTGGGGTTGGGGAGGAAGTGAGAGAAACAGAGAGACATGGAGATAAAGAAGAAGTAGAAGGGAGGTACATCCGGTTAGAAGAGTTTTGTTTCAGATGGTTTAGAAGAGAGGCTTCTTTCTTTTTTTAATGCAAAAATTGGTTTTAATCATCACTATATTTACTAATTAAATATGTACATTTTTATTTGTCTATTTATTTTGAACCTTGAATGAGGCCTCCCTCCCTTCCTCTTCTCCCAGTCCCTCGACCTTATCCCCTTCCTTTCCCACCCCCTCCTAATCCCCTCCTCTTCCATCTCCATCCAGGAAAGGGCAGGTCTCCTATGAGTTTCAATAAAACATGTCATATCAAGTTGCAGTAAGACTAAGCAATTCCCCTTGTATTAAGTATCAAGACTGGGTAAGGTGACCCAGTATGAGTAGGGTCCCAAAAGTCAGTAAAAGAGTGGGAGACAACTCCAGTTCCCACTGTTAGGAGTCCCATAAGAGGACCATGCTAGGCAACTGTAACGTGTCTGCAGAGCGCCTAATTCTCAGCAGGCGCCCTGGGTGTTGCTCCAGTCTCTGTCAGCCCTTATGAGCCCAGGTTAGTTGGTTGTGTGAGCCTTCCCATGGTGTCCTTGACCCCTCTGGCTCCCACATTCTTTCCTCCTCAGAACTCCCGCTTAATGTTTGGCTTTGGGTATCTGCATCTGCCTCCATCAGTTGATAGATGACGCCCCTCTGATGACAAGTGAGTCAGGCACCAATCTGGTCACAGGAAATGGCCAGTTAGGCTACTTATCCACTATTGTTAGGAGTCTAAGCTGTGGTCCATGCCATAAACTCCTGGAACATTCCCCTGAGGCAGGCTTCTTCCTGACCCAGTAATATCCCCCACCCCCACCCAGCAGTCCTCCTCAGTACCCTCCCCCTCTTACCCGGCAACCTGATTGCTCATGTTTCCATGCCTGTCTGCCCTCAGTCCACTCACGAAATCTTTTCTATTTCCCTTTCCCTTGGAGATCTGGGTGTCCCCCATGAACCCTCCTTATTGCCTAGCCTCTCTGGGTCTGTGGATTATAGCATAGTTATCCCTTATTTTACAGCTAATACTCACTTACGAATGAGTACATAGCATATTTGTCTTTCTGGGTTTGCTTCTGTTTGTAGGTACAAGGCAGGACTCCATGCAGCCATGCCAGATTGTCAACAGTGCTCACGGAGGAGCTAGAATTTTATGCTGAGTGGAAACTTAGAGACCCCTCAGAAAGACTCCTCACCCTATGAGACACTGAGATTTGGATGTCTGAAATAACTTCAGAAAAATCATCCAGCTGGTTAGTAAAGAAATGAAACACTGGTCCACTGGACCTGAATGACAGCCACCTCTTCACTGTAGCCCTGACTTTATCATAACAAGTGCAGTCTCCTAAAGTAAACATACTGATCAAGTGTCCCCCAACTATGGGGAATGTTTTCCAGACCCCCCCCCACCAGATGAATGAAATTTCAGGCAATCAGTAACCTGGCCATGTATCATTTTACATATAAATATTTATTCGTTATCTACAATAAGAGATTAAAAACGATGACTAATAATGAAATCACACATTTATATGAATGTACTACAACAAAAGTTATTTTGAAAAATAAGGACCGTATTTTTCATAATTTTTCACTTTATGTTTTCAACTTGTGATTGACTGTGGGACACTGAAGTCCTAGGAAACAAAGACGTGGCTGAGAGGGGACCTGCCTGTGAGTGTGAACAGTGAGTGTGAATGGAGAAGGGAGTGTCCTATTAGAAGGGCACACTGACGAAAAACGCTTCTCCAACTCAGTCCTGCAGCCACAGTACCTCTGTCTGGGTCCTATTTTGAATGACACGTAATTGGCACCGGCATCATTTCACCCCTTCATGCCTGGGCTCCTGTTTATTTCACGATTGACTTACTTGGTCTGATAACTTCTAGGGACTCGGTCAGCCGATGAACCTCCTGTTCGCTTTTGTCTCTCAACCTGTTTAGAGCAGCCATTCAGATCACAGAAGGCCAAGAAAACATATCTTGGACCAAGCTGACAGGAGAGGCAGAGGAAAATGTCAGGAGAAATTAGCCAGGCCTTGGCTCATCTTTCCCGGTCACCCTCTGCTTGAGACACACGGAGCCTTCAGCTACTAATGAATCCAGAGTCGTTCTGTTACCCAACACTTTCTACCCATACCAAGGCCTTAAAGGTGTCTTAAGGAAAGGAAAGGTGTCATTAAGCTGCATAGTATTCATTCATCCAACTCTAGGTTACGTTCCTATCCAAAGGCCACATTCCCATTCCTTTGTTTCAGTTGTTTGCTGGTTAGCCTTCCTAGATGAATCTCCATGCCCCTCGGTAACTGCACCCCAAACCCAGTCTCATCTCCTGGCCCAGTCGTCAGATGTGAATGATCATTTGGATTAGTCAACAGCAGCTCTGTGGGCAGAGCCTAAAGCTCTGTATAAATCTATCCAGCAGAAATGGGGGGTTATCTAAGGAGTTCATGAGGTCCCCACTCATCCAAAGATTCCACCCAATCTTCCCTCTGCCTGGGATATCAAAGTTATAGGGCAATTAGCTAGTTCAAAGCCCTCTCCTCAAGAACACACTTAGTGCAAGAACTCACGAAGCAGCTGCTATCTGTAGCAGCAGGAGTCTAGAAACATCTGGGTTGCACCCCAAGCTGCCAATCTTTCTAACTTATTAATAACAGAAAGGGACGACCAAAAACGGCATAAAAGGTTATCAGCAGCTCTTCTTCCCTCCCGAGCATCTTCGCAATGGCCTTGATTGATGCCAGATTGCCTGGCAAGGAACACAGTGGCTATTTTTAGTTTCCTTTCTATCTGAAGGACTTTTATTTCTGCTTGTGAACCTTTATAAATATTTAAAAGAATGAAAAGGCATGAATGGAAGAACATGTGGTCTCATGGATACCCATCAAAAATGTCTGTAGAAAGTGTGTGTGTGTGTGTGTGTGTGTGTGTGTGTGTGTGTGTGTGTGTGTGTCGCTGGGGTGTTGTCTGGAGTTACAGAACTACTTTGCATGAATAGAGAAAACGTGCAAAGCCTTGGAGAGAATTTCCAACCATAAGAGAAACCAATGCTAATAAGCTACAAACTCAAAACTGTTTATTCATCTGCCTTTCCACATTCAGTTCCTTTTCTCCACACATACACCAGCTATGTTTGCCTCCTCCCTTCGAGAAGTGGAAATATTGAGTTGAGGAGTTGGGGTGCAAATCTTAGGTCTTCAAATAATCAGTAACTCCCTTTAATCAGAGACAAGATGGCATTTGCCTCTTCTTGGAATGCCCATCTATAAAATGAAGGTAGGACTAACACCTAAAGCTACTTATGTTCTTGCATAGGATCCTTCTGCATTCTTATAATCTTCACCCAAAATTATTTTTTCATTTCAGAAGAATCTGAAATGTTTTCTCTTTTGTTTTTTCCAATAGCACATTAAAAAGTCAATTTGGCAAGCATCCTGAGTGTCTGCTACCCAAAATACCAATCCTAGTCTGTGGGAGGAAAGATCTGGAGAGGATCGTATTCTGTGGTACAATAGTGGGCAGCATGCACTCTGGGTCTCTTGGGATGACTTCAAAAGGCTGAACTTCTTTTCCAGAGAGAAGAATTATCTGTCCTCTTCCAGCTTTGGGGGAAAGAGTCCCGATGGATTCAAGTTTTAATTGAGATGTCAGCCATTTTATCCATCTCAGGGAAACTGTTAATTACATACCCCACACAGTCATCCACATCTCTATAATAATTTGCTAAATGCTATTTATTGTGCAACTGCTGAGCTCGGTCTTGAGGATACTTCAAAAGAACCACAGGTAGTGCGCCTGCTGTTTCAGAATTACAATCCACCTAGGAACTACAGGAAAAGGACTTGTCAGCCTCCTAGGCATACCAGGAGGTCAGATATCCTGGAAGCACAAAAGAGAAATTCTAGCCATCCAGCAACTGCGTTCCCTCTCTCTGATTTCAGTGTGCCTCTGAAGAAGACTACAAATAAGTTTTCGAAAAGTGCCACAAGTAGCTGAAACCATTCTAGAAAAGTTCTCCTGACTCACCACCCCAAACTAAGTCCACATATGGGGATATGGAGACCCATACCATGTCTCAGATCCTTTTCTCCATTTATTCCATGTCTACACGTTCAAACCTTTAGGGTACCCATCTGGTAGGCATGTTCAGCTGAGGGGTTGCCAGTGGGACCTCATGTCCCCTGATGAATCTCAGTTTCTGTCGAGACTCCAGTCTCATGGTCTTGGCTCATAGACCGTGTAAAGAAAGTCACATGAATGCTGAGGTAACGGTGTCAGCTGGGTCTTAGGGGTGAAATGGGGAATGGTTTCAATGCTTCAAAGGAGTCAATGTAAGTCACCATGGCTCTGTACAACGTTCTGCTCACATGGACAGAAGGCCACCCACTCTCTGTGAGTTTAGTACTGAGGGGAGATAAAAAGATAGAAGCATTTGAAAGTTTTCAAATCTTCTCTGAAGTACATTAGACACTGTGTTCTCCTGAATATCTGTCCCTCTGCCTTTTTCTTCTTCACCCACACATAAAGCTTCAGTAAAGCTCTGGGGTTCTTCAAATTATTCCAACTCCCTCGTCACCCCAAATTCCAATATCTCTCTCCAAATTGCTCTTACATGTCCTTAGGGATTCTTCCCTGATAACCATCCACCATAAGAACAGGTCATTGCCTAGCAACCTTCCTCCAAAGTGTCTGAACTTTGATGAACACAAACTCACTCTTTAAACTCTTTAAATATTGCTGAACGCCTACCATACTGTTGGGTCCTGAGATGAGTTCTTGGCAGGCCTGTCTCCTCCACTGGTGGGAACAGCTGGAGAACAGAAAACATGGCCTACCACCTAGCCTGCCTAGTATATTTTGATGCATGCTATGAATTATTATTATTATTATTATATTTTTATTATTGGCTTTGTTTGTGGTCTGATGGAACTTCCTCCCTGTTTCTTAAGTGTTGAAGTTACAGGTGTGAACCACCATATTTGGCTTTGAATTACTTTTTGAAACATCTATGCATTTAGGTTGACAGAGAGAAGACCTAAATCTAGAGAATTAGATTCTCTGAACAAGATAGAAGCAAATTTGATTAAATGAGTCCATTTAATTCCTTTCCAGAGTGGAAGTCTTGACTTTAGAACAACCAAATTCTGTGTCTAAATTTCCCTAAGGGATCCCAGATAGGGATGTAATCTATTTTGTGGGCTCTGCCCTCTCTCCCCTTTTGGTCTCTTGATTCTTAGCATTGCACAAATATTACTCCCAGAAATAGACCTGACCTTTCAAAAAGTAACCAAAATCATGCATTCCAAATGAGGACAATGAACTTGATGCTTTTTTTAAAGTGTAAGTTTCTGTGCCAACATAATAAACTTGTTGGATATCTCCTATGTTCTCTCAATTTTCAGATAAACAAAAACATGATTCCCAAACATTGCTTGAATAAAAACATTCTGTGGTATTTTTTTCCTTTCTATCTTAGTCAAATATTAGTAAAGCCTTGTAAAATCCAGTTAAGAACCATTCAAATCCCATTTTTTTTATTTTAGACACATGACACAGTGATTGTGTCACTAAGGACATACTTTGAGGTAAGCACACTTGCTAAAAATTAAAGTTTATGGAGATAAATAAAAAAAATGCCCTTTGCTTTGAAGTAATCGCTTTCTTTCAGGTAACAAGTGTCTTGCTGTTTCCTGAATGCAGTGGTTGTTTTATAGAAACATCCCAAGAAAGTAGGGGTACTAGTTAATAACTGTCTCCTCACCTACATCTCATGAATACGAGTAAGGTTTGGAAACATCATACTAGGTGTTACCAAAGAACAAATGTTTTGAAAACTCACACAAGATGGCAGAGTCTTCTTGGCTGCCATCAGATCTTGGTTTAGTAGGTAGACAAGCCAAGATTTAAGCCATACCATCCTTTAAAACAAAATGTATTGGGTGCACTCCATGTACAGGTCAATATTTTAAGCACTTGGCATTTGCTCTTCATAGGAGTCTATACTGTAAGCTCCATCAGAGGGAAGCAAATGGCTGAAGAGCATGACCTACAAACAGATGAGAACACTGCTGGGAATCTTAGGATAACTGCAAAAATCCCTAGTAATTTGACACCAGAGTTTATGTCCTGGCCCACTAGGAGGCATTTTCTCTGCCCAATCAGGTTCCCCCTCTCATTTCCACATTCTCGTGTGGAGAAGAGGTAGATGCCTACTTTGCTGGCTTGTTCGGGAAGGTCAGAAACAACATCTATTTAGTTCCTAGTAAAATTGCTGGTACACTGAAATGCTTCCGATCTGTGGATTTTACCAGCATGTATGACATCCAGCATATGCCAGTACAGGATCTCTTATCCACACACAAAGAGGACCACATGCTGGCTAGTTTCTTATAAAGAGCTATGCCCCTAAAATAACATGTGAAATTCTTCCTCTTCCTCTCTGTATAAATGTCTGTGCATTTGTCATCTGGGAATTTTTAAGAATGTTCATGTTCTCCCAAAGCCATCACCGTTAGATAATCTTGAAAAAAAATCACGTGCTCTTTGACTTATGGTCAATCATAATTGTCCAGTTAATTGGATTGAGAAGCATGTGGGAGGGTAGTAAAGCGCACATCTGGGTGTGTCTGTGAGGATGTTTGCAGAGACTAGATCATGGGGGCTCTGGCTTAATGGTGGATTTAATCCTCCTCTATCCTCTAAATCTGGGACCTTGGAAGATCAGGTCTGGATGGGCAATGTATATCACTGGAGGTTTGTCCTTGGAGATTACATCTTGCCTCATCTCCTTTCTGTGACAGTTCCATCTCATTTCCTGGCACCATGAGTGAGGTAGCTACTCGGCAAAGTCCTTCCAACCATGGTGGGTGGAAACCTCTGAGACAATGAAAAAAAATTATTTCTTCATTTAAGTTGTTGACTTTCAACATTTTATCACAACAATACAAAGTCCAAGAAATACACCCTGGTTCTATTTTATTAAATTTTGCTCTGTGTGTGTGTTCATACATGCGAGCATGTATGCATACAAGGTGCCACAGTGCACAAGTGGGGGTTAGAGAATAAGCATCAGGAGTTGGTTCTCTTCTTCCACCATGTGGGTCCCAAGCATCAACTGAACTCAAGACATCAGGCTTGGCAGAAAGTACCTTAATCCACTGAGTCACCTCATCAGGTATTGGTTCATTTTTTTAAAAACAGAAGTTATTTTAATATTTTCTGTTCAACATCCACAGTACAAATGCATTTGCCAGTCCGAATTACTGTTAACTTTTAAGCACAGACGGCAGTGAGATGTTTTCTCCCAGTGTGACTGCATAGTGGAGACCAGACATTTGAGAAAATGATCCCTGTAACGTTGCCTTCCTCCCTCAGCAATCTGGGTTGGGAGCTGGAAAGAAGAATTCATCATACATGTGAGCATGTGTGTTTACGTGGGCCCTCAGGGTAAGTCATTTCTGCAAGAAGGACTAAAAACCTGTCCTGAATTGGCAGTACTTCATTTATCAGAAAGCAATTCAAATACTCATCCTCCTTCCTAATTAGTCTCACATTAGCCAAGCACAGGATCCCACAAGCCACTGTGAGCCTGGGGACATTTGGCAGAGTGAGATGCTCTGAATCCTTGTGTCACTTGCCTTGCCTGTGGCCAGAGCTGATGCTAGGCCAGCTCACAGGAGACAGGCCTATGCCAGGCTGCTGGGAAGTGGTGCTGGATGATGCTGCCTCCCAGGAAAGCACAGCACGGAAGGACGGCAGGAGGTGCCTTAACTTCACACATTCAAGGACAGCCCGGGTATCAGATGCCCGATTTGTATGGGGTTTGCAAGAAGTAGAGAGTAGCCAGTGCTATTTTTAGTGAGGAGGCTGGAGGTGTGATTCAGGGGGTCCTGGTTAATAAGTCACCTAGTCCCCGAGTTGAAGAGTGAACAATGACATAAACAGTGTGAAACTGCGATCACACGCCACCTCCACACTTGTGTTCTCACCCTTTCCCAGCGATTTCTGCTTCCCTGTCACCACTTCTGCCACTTCCTTCAGCTGGTTCTTTCAGAAAAAAACAACAACAACAAAACAAACAGCTGAGTCTGATACATTTGGTGAAAAGGATGAGATGCCCCTGACCAAAGGAAGCTACGACATCTCCTTGAATAACTATCAGGCGGCCCTCAGAGTATTCAAAGAAGTGTTAGATAAGTGATCCCCTAAACTATGTCATTGTCAGACACTCTAGTCAAGACCGTCCACTTCCAAATCTCATGCTACTTAAAAATAAATTCTGAGCATTTGCATTTCCATAGCTTTGCTTGCCACCATCTCTTGGATTACTGAACTCATCTATAAACTACACAAAGAGGAACCCAATGTGATAACTGCACTCTTAAATGGCATAAAGGCTTGAATATTTCAGGCCTCTGTTTATATTTTCTAATTGAGGATCTAACATACACTTTTTTTTTTTATATTTGATTTGTAGTAATGAGGAGCGGGCCTGCTTTTCGTCCTGGCCGCCCGGCTCCTGGTCGCCCGGTTTGCTTAACCCCCGGAATAACCACATGGAAATTGTATTAATTAAATTACTGCCTGGCCCATTAGTTCTAGCCTCTTATTGGATAACTCTCACATATTTGTTTAACCCATCTCCATTAATGTGTATCAGCACTTGACTGTGGCTTACCGGCATGAATCTAACCAGCGTCCATCTCAGGCAGGAGAAACATAGCGTCTGCCACATTTTTCTTCTTCTCAGCTTTCTGTTCTGTCTACTCCACCCACCTAAGGGCTTCCCTATCAAAAGGCCAAGACAGTCTCTTTATTTAAGCAATAAAAACATCACAAAAAAAACCTCCTACACCATTGATTTCCCAAATTGCTCTTATTGCCATGTTCCCCTCGTCCGCGGTGATGGAATTCATAGAGACATTTCTGTTCAAGTATATAAGGCTCATTGGCCATCTTAGTTCCATGCCATTCACTTTCTCCTCACCTCTCCATCAATCTTCTTTCAAGATGACCAAGCGATCTTGGTCTTTTGTGTCATATGAACAGAAGTGATTTCATTTATACATTACAGACGGTGTGCAATAAAAGCAAACCTCTGATATTTGTCTTTCGGGGATAATTGTTTAATATGATGATCTCCCGTTTTAGTCATCTTCCTGCAGACAGCACAATTCCATTCTTTTGGGGGCATAAAAATCTATTCTGTATATATACCACATGTTCATCCATATGTGAGTTGATAGATACCTAGGCTAATTCCATAACGTGATACTATGAACAAAGCTGCTATAAATATGGTGTGCAGGTGTCAGTGTCTCTGCTATAGTACTAGGTGTGGGATATATGCTTCAGTGCTAGATTATATTTTAGGTTTTTTTGTTTTTTTTTTTTTTTTGAGGATCCTTCCTGGTGATTTTCATAGTGGTATACCAGTTCACATTCCCACCAGAAGAAAATAGGGTTCAATTTTGCTAATCTCTCTGCCAACATTTGTCCAATGTTTTCCTGATTGATAATCCTTATAACTGTGACTTGATGGGCTACTAATACAGTTTGAGTTCACATTTCCCTGACGACTGAGGATGTTGAACATTTTTTTATACTTTAACTGGCCATCTGTACTTCACCTTTTGAGAAATTGCTGTTTGTTTCATCAGCTCATTTACTGTTTGGATCGTTCCGAGGGGTTGTTATTGGTTTAGTTCTTTGTATATTTTAGCCATTGATCTTCTATAAGATCTGTAAATGTTCTCTGAAGGCAGCCTGGCTAATTGTCTCCTTGGCTCGGTAGAAGCATTTTCATTTTATGCTATTTTGTTGGTCAATCTTTGTGTTGCTTCCTGAGCGATTAGAGTTCTTTTCAGAGAGCCCTTGCCTGTGCCTCTGTCTTAAGACATTTCCCTGTGCTTTCTTTTAATAGTTTTAGTTTCACGTCTGACATTAAGGTCTTTCATTCATTTTTAATCAGTCTCTGTCAGGATGAGAGATACAGCTGGAGTTCGAGTCTTCAACATGTAGGTCTCCATTTTCCTCAGCACCATTTTTCTGAAGATGCTTTCATTCCTCCGTTGCATATTTTGGGCCCTCTTGCCACTTGTAGCTGTGCCAGTTCATTTCTGGGATCTGTTTTTCTGTATTATCCATCTATATGCTTCTCCTACACTATTTTGTTAGTATAATGAGTGTATTTGTTAGTATAATCTAGAAGTCAGTGCTGTGATGCATCCAGCATTTCTACCCGTTTCCCTGTGACAAAGCTGTCTATTCAGAATCATGTGTGAACCCATGTGAATGTTAAGACTTTTTATGTGAAGCATTTTATTGATGCTTTGAACCTTTAGGTCAGTTTTGGTCAGACAGCCATTTTCATTATTTTAATTCCGTCTATTCATGAGCATAAAGGGGGGAGGTTTCCATCTTCCAGTTCTTCATCAGCTTTTTATTGAATATTTTTAATTGTCAATTGTATATGTCTTTTACTTCCTTTGTTAGGTATATTCCTACATATTTTGTTTAATATTATGGGTAATATTGTTTTCCAATTTCTTTCTCAAGTCCTTTGTTATTGGTTTGTAAGAAAGCTACTGACTGTACATTGGCTGTGTATCCTGTACACTTTACTGTAAGGGTTCATCAGTCCTGGGGGTTTGCGCTGCCTGGGGACCTCTCCCACATAATATTATACCACCTGTAAATCTTCTCTTATTGCTGAATCTTGTATCTCTAGTTAAGATTTCAAACACCGTATTTAATGAGTAGAACATTTTCAGAGAAAATGTTTTGAGTTTTTCCCATTTGCTATAGTATTGGCTATAACATCATCTTATGTAGCCCTTATTGTCCTGAGGAATGTTCCTTCTATCTAGTTTCATCAGAGGTTTTATGATGAAAGAATGTTGGACTTTGCCATAGGCCTCTTCTGACTCTATTAAGATGAGTATATGCTGGGTTAATTTTATTTATTTGAATATGTTGACTAACAATCCAAATTTTAATCACAGTGTGTTAGTGAGTCAGTACAGGACTCAGTAGAAAACAACCGTCTGGTTTTATTTTGAAACTTCAGAGAAAGCTGAGGAGAGATATAAATGAAAATTCCAAGAACTGCAAAGGGTCCTCTACCTTCTCTCTCCCAAGTTGTGTTGTGTCCTGGCACCCTATATGCCTAGAAAGAGTCATGGCTCCTATGTATATGTAGGGTTAATCTTGTTAATTCTCATTATTTACCAAGTCTCTGTATCTGGACTCCTCTCCAGGCTAGCTTGTGATTTCTAAAATCTCCACAGAGACAAATTTTCTTCTCTCAAAACCCTAACTCTAATACTCTTATGGAGCATTTTACTGAAGTCTTTGGTATTAGAGCAGTATGATTTTGGTGATGCTATCTTGTCATTTTCATCATCACAGGTAACTAAAAATGTCTACTGGCATATTGAACCTGACCCTTCAAATTCCTAACCCATAATCCTTAGCCTGGATATTGATACCAATCTATTTATAAAATTGAAATACTATTGACTCCACATCAGTTAGTCTATCTTCAATAGCTGAGTCACCTCCACCAACTACCAGAATCTTGATGTTTCTAGACTTGTATTGCTACCTCCTCAATTGCATAAAGGTTAGATGAACATTTTGGAAGAAAACAATATCTCAAAAGAAAACTATCTAAGAAATGGAAAGAATGAATATATCTCAGTTTTAATGTAATGCCAGCCTTGTGAATGTCCCTGCAAACCAGGCACCACATGGAATTCTTTGTGAGACCTCTACGGACATGAGTGTGTCATGGTGCTGAAATGAAGAAAGCTTAATAAAGGGCTCTTGATGCTGACACAGTTACCAGACCAAATCCCTGACTTCCATCTTGAACATTCAAAAATGCAAATGCCACTGAAGACCATTGTCAGTGGTAGGATGGACTAGGAAAGGATCCATTCATTCTCAGAAAAACAGTTCATGGATGGAAACCATCAGAGTAGCATGTGGTGAAACAGGATCCAGGCACAATTGAAAGCTCAAGAAATTGCTCCTAGAACATAGACTTTGACCAAGACTCTTCAAAATAAGCTTGCCCCTCTTCACTCAGTAACCTATATATCTCACCAAATGTCATCTTATCGCATCATCATATAAATTCTATACCTTGATAATTGAGTTAGATGCAGTGGCAGCTACTCTAGAGCAAAAAGTTATGCTGGAATAAGCTAGTATAACACACACATACACTGATAAACTCTCCTTTCAAGGCAGCATGGTCCAGCCACTAAAGCTTCCTTTGTTATTCCTACCTCCCCTTATCTATCTCATTTGCGTACTTCTTCCCTTCTCCTTATGTTTGCATAATAGTCAAATGTGGGTTTTCCGGAGCCTTTTTCTACATCCTAGACCTTTAGCAGGAAGCTGTATGTGGTACATATCCTCATAATTTCTTTGGTGACCTGAACACTCAAGCATGACTCTTTAAAAACTCAGTATGAAGATACTGTGAAGGCTACTAGGAGATCCTGTTCTGAATATTGATGAACGAAATTATTGGCGTAAATATAAGCAATGGTTGGAAGATAGACATGGTGATCCTTGCCTAAAATTCCAGAACTTTAAGGGAAGAGGCAGGAAGATTGGCATGAACATGAGGTTAGCCTGGGTTGTATACTCAGTTATTGGCCCACTAGAGAGTTAGCCCCAAATTGATTTCATGTTCAATTCTATCCAGTTAGTATTGGCAAATAACTTATTGTGAATTTAACATAGTATAAATGCTGGAAGCATAGCAGATGAGTATCTACTGTGGCTGCTGATCACAGACAGCTCCAGAGAATAAATGGACCTTGTGTTCCTAAGCACCCTGGACAGTTCCTTTGCATGCCTTTCCATGCCTTTCTACCCCCTGACTCTGCCCTTTGGGATCAATGGCTGGAACTCCAGCTGCAAGGGTCTTAAACTCATGTGTCACAAGGTACTTCAGTTCTCAAACTAGCAAAACTAACTTTATTTATTTTTTTTTTTTGAGAAGTGAAATATCTGATTTCCAGTTGCAAATAGCTATCCCAAACCACTCTCTCCCGCAGGGTAAAAATACTTAGGTACAGTTGTGAAGGTTGGCTGAACTACTCTTAATAAGTATTTTTATAATAAGATAATTCAATAAAGTTGTGGTACTCTGCACACATTTATTGCCAAAGCTAGCTTTTTCTTTCTTTGTCTCCTTCTTCCAAATATAAGCAAGAACATGTTCTCCATGTCCAGGTTGGGTTAAATTGCTTCTCTACTTATTATTTACATCTTCTTTTGCTGTCTTTTTCATGCCTGGATGAGAATGGCTGGTATACAAAGATGTCAGAGAATCAGTGACTCCAAAGGGCAATCCAAGCCTGCAAGGGGAGTGGGTAAGATCACAGTTACAGTCCCCCTAAAGTATTGTCTTCAGTTAAGTCAGAGAAAATTCTGCCAGCAAAGCATGTGTTTAACTTTAGATCTTGGTAAAGAAATGTGCAAGTATTTCAGCTCAGATATCTCTAAAATTTCTTCCTTTTGATTTCCAATCCAATTATTTTCCTTGACAAATATTTTTATAAGGCCAAACTCTTCAACTAACATATTCCTACTTAGAATTTAAAAGTGTTTCACAAAACACAACTGTTCAACATTCTAAGTTATCTCAATTTTATTCCATTCTGGCAGGAAATAGAAATACATTCAACTAAAACTAGATGTTCAAGCCCCTGGATTTCATCCTCAGGACAGCCAACAAAATAAAAATAAATACAGGATGAAAGTGTCAGCAAAAGAATCGTACCAGGTGGATGACTACAAGGATCCAGTGTCTTCCAGACACAACAGGGCTGATGCCATACAGCACACACACAAGACCTATACAGTTCAAGCCAGACAAGACCCCAGCATGGAGAAGGGGGAAAGATCCCAAAGTCCCACTCCTAACCAAAACAACTGTTTCTAGCTGGTGCCTGCTGGGGAGGGAAAATTGGTTTTCTTCAATGGCATGATACTGGGTTTATCAGCCACACTCCAGAAGAGGACTCATGCTCAGCACTAGTTAGGTGACACAAAGAAGACTCTATTTGTGTGTGTGTGTGTGTGTGTGTGTGTGTGTGTGTGTGTGTGTTGCACACACATGTGTTGTTGTTATGGTTTGGTGTTTTTGTCTTTTAGGGGTTTTTGTTCTGTTTTATTTGGGGAGAGATTGTGTTTGTATTTGAGAGAAAGGACATGAAATTGAGGCGTAGGGAAGTTAGATGGTATAGGAGAATGTGGGGGAAGAGAAAAGAATATAATCAAAATATATTCTATGAAAATTAAAATAAATAACTTGGATATGTAGTTAATAAAATAATCTTAGCAAAAGTTGGTATTTTTCAAGCTTCACTGAGTTTCAGATTGAGAAGTTTTTATTTTAGCTCCTGGTCCCCAGGGAGCAGGTGTCTTTAGTTTTCTATTCCAGATCAGTTCTTCGCCTCTGTTTGAGCTCATTTTAAAGATTTTTTCCACTTACAAATTCTGTTTTCTAATGACTTCAGTTTCTAAATTCTCTAAAAGCTTTAACATGCTAATATTCCAATCATCAAAAACTAATAAAAGATTTCCAAATGATCCTATTTCGTTGTAATTGAAAAAGGGAAGTTACTTACCAATAAATTTTATAGGGCACTTAGATTAATTTATGTAAACTTTGAACATTTGCAAAATTCAATTGATGATAGAAAGAATATATAGCCTCCCTTTTATTATTGCCATTTTATAGTTAAAATCAGGTTTGTTATTTTAGCTAAACCTATTTTAAAAATTATAAATGTTTTCCTCAGTAAAAATTTTATTAAATGGGGTATGGTGTCTTTGTTTAAATGAAAAAAATTAAATAACAAATTTCTCAGTTGAACTTCATATATGTTTTTAATCTACCAATGTCTTCATTTATTAAGAGATGTTTATACTATGATAATATAACTGTCCATTTATATAATTATTTTTGAAACATTTAATTTTGTTTCACATGTAGAACATTTTTAAGTCCTTATACTATTTAAAATAAAGTAAAAAAACATTCGTTTTGTTTTGAGTAAATGTTCAAAGCTTTACTTGAGTCTATGAATGGAGGAACGAACTAAACATTTTTGATGCTATTTTTATGGACTTTCCATTTAAAACATCTGAATAAGCCTCTTTCAACCAGGGTTCTCGAAAGGAAATTTAGTTCCAACATTCAGAGCCATCCATTGTAAGTACCTGATAAACCTGTCTCATCTACACCGAAAACAATATTAACGGGTACAGTCTACAGGAGAATTGAGAAAATAGCCTCGCCAGTCTCTTTTTTGTCTTCTGTTGTCAGCTGAGAAACCTGAATATACTAATATAAAACTAGCAGTTTTCACTGTAAGTGAACATTTTCTTCTACAAAGGGAGTCAACACAAAAGCAGGCATTGTTTTGGTTTTTGTGTCAAGACCAGGAGAAAATTTGGAATGAAAAAAAAATCATCTGAAAGAACAATCATTTTGAACTCTCCAGAAAGTCACACTCCTAGCAACAGATCCTGAGTCGTTGCCCTAAGGAACAGCCTTCCTCACATAACTGACTGTTGTCCAGTGCATGCTTATGCTTCCTCAGCAGATGTGTGGAGGTTTGTATGCTCTTGTGACCACATGATAGCACAGCAGTCCCTAGGGCATGTGGTCACTGGGGGAAAACATTTGACTTAGGAAGCAAATGTCACCAACTTGCTTGAGTATGAAAAATTAACTACCTGTGTTTTTATTCAAAGCACTTGGATTCACTTTGAACTTATTTCTGCCAAAGGGGATTCTTGCTCCCCTCCAAGAGTCATATAACAAAAAAATCATGGCTGTGGATTTAGTCTCTATAGCAAGTAACAAAAGCATGAGAACAAAGCCTTCATACCTCCCACTTCTTTCTCTAGACAGGTCAGTTCAGCTGTTTCCTGCACACTTAACACAGCTGGCCACTTTTGCTATTGATGCTCCTGATTTAACGCCTAGCCAATTGACTCATCTCTCTGACCAGGGCAACATACCAAAGACAAGTCACAAAGGACTGGTGAATCAGCTGCTCCCAAGAGCAGCAACTCCAATGTCTTTCCTAGTTTCACCGAAGTCTCCAAAGAATTTGTTCCCCCATACTTCCTACATCTGGACATGTTTCCTTTGATCAGCAAATACATTCCTCTCTGGGAAAGGAGGCGTTAATTAATGAGTTTCACCTGGAAAGAGTGACTTACCTACACGTTAAGCTGAGATCTCTGTTGACTGCAGATGAGACCCACAGAAAAGAGGAGAGCCCAGCAAAAGCTGGAGCAAATACAGAGAAGGACGCGCTGGGTAGCAGGCTGAGTCTGGACACTGTGTAGCAAGCAAATGGAGGCACAATGAACAGCCCACTGCACGCCAACAAATAAACTCATTTCAATATACTCTCTTGAGGAGTCAACCCTAAACTGGGCAATTCCCCTCCCACAAACTGAAGCTCAAGGAACATAGCAGAAGGAAACAGAAAGAATATAAGAGCCAGAGGATGGAAAAAGAGTATGAAAGGCTGCTTTCCAGACCTGCCACAACGATTGCACTCATTCCTGTGACTGTGCGCACGATCGACTGCACATCAAGTCAGTCAAACTTCCAGTGTGGGTGGAAGAGCTCATGGTGTCCTGCCAGGAAAGGAGGAGGAGCTATTGGAGTTTAGTGTTACTGGGGGTGAGGGAATCATTCTTCTTTGGGAGTGGGACCCCTCGTAGGTTTCAATGCTCTAATGGATAGTTCCGTACCCATGCACATATGGACAATAGTAGTTGAATTTGATGGGGTCTTTAAATGAAGGAGATGAGATGAAGTTTGAAGGGCGGTGTGTTAGGGGAGCCTTGGGATAGTGGAAGAAGGAAGTGTTGTGGCTATGACCATATTTTAATTGCATACGTGTTAGGAAATTCTCAAAGAAGTGTTTCTGCTTTCACATTGCAATGTTCAATAGAGAGGATGGTTTTACTCCTGCATCCAGAACCCTAGCATTCTGCTCCCTTCCATAGTTCAGACGCCATCATGTTGAAGCTGGAGAATAAACTTTTTGAAAGAACAATAAATATAAAACATTAAGACAATATGCACATTTCAGAAGAGCGCTCAGAACAGACAGAGGATGGACAGAGATAAAAGCCACCCAAAGCTTTCTGCTCAATGTTCCTAGACTCTCATTAAATGGGTTCGAAGGAAGATATTTTTTTTCCCTGAAACATTCTCAAGCTGGGGGTGGGGGCGGTTGCAGAAACCCAAAGGAAACCAGCAGTTCCTAGAGGACAGCAGTAATTTGTTTGGCACTTCACAAAGTGAGAAAGAACTGCAAACTGAATGGGACTGATTAGAGGAGGGAAGAAAGCAAAGCAAGAACAGATTCTCTGGGAAGAGGGGGCCTTGCCCTGAGGTGTACCAGTCACGCACTTAAAGCTCCTTAACAGCCAGACCCTGTTTAACACATGCTAACGCCCCAGCTGGAGATGATTTTCGATTCTCCTCTTAATTTTTCTCAGGTGCTGAACTTAGTAGGCCTCAGTTACACGAAGCCCACGTTACAGCGGACATTCCCGCTCCATGCCATAAGCAGACTTCATTGGAACAATGGGTTAGATAGGAAACGATCTTATTTTTAATTTGGAATGGCAGGCCACATGGGGTATTGGCAGAAGGGCATGCTGATCTAGGACCTGTGGTTTCTGACATCCCTGTAACAAGCTTGTGGTGGCAGGGGATGGATCACTGCCCTTAGAAGAAGGAAAACCTTGGGCCAATTAAAATTCTAGGGATATATCTGTTCTACTTCCCTTAAATTAGGATAATGCAAAATTAACAGTCTCTTTCTCTTCCAATGCCTGTTTTCATAGGTAGCTCTCACGGAAGAGAAAGGGAGGCAGACTCCTAGGAGTCTTTGATTGATGTGGGAGACTCTGCAACATCAGCCAAGGCATAGCAGGGAAGTACTAGCCTAGGGAAGGGGAGAATCTGCCTGGGAACTGTACAAACAGAGTCATGTTTAAAGGGTTTATTTTTGCTTCTTGCTGAGGTCTATGTGACTGAAATTCAGCCTTGTGTTTTTTTTTTTTTTTAATCTTCCTGCTGCTTTTCTGCTTGTTCAGAACTGAGTGTTTGGGAGATATTTAGACTCTGAAGAGAAAAATAAACAAACAGAAGGGTAGAGTTTCATGCCTGGATTTTTTAACAAATACTTTGGGAAGTTATATATCTGAGTGACTTCAAAGTCCATGTTAATTCCTCTGTTGGTATTTCATTGGGGTTTGTAATTCTGATTTACTCAATCTAAATGAACTCACATTTACTATGTTTAGCTATCTAACTCAATATTCTGGGAGTAAAGCATCCTTGTCTGCGTGAGTGGAGAAAATGTATTTCCATGGATGTCTTTCAGGGTAGCACTGTCCTTGAAGGCTGTCTTGGAGCAGGGCTTCCCCTTGCCCTTATGATTTCAGTTGTTTGCTTGTTGCCAACCAGACACACTGAAGGCATTGAAGCTGTTAGGCTGATTTGATTAGAAGAACTAAGTGAGCATGAGACTGACTGCCGGGGCTTCTGTTGAAGATGAGGAGGCTGGACCATCAAGAGGTGGGAGTCACTGAAAGTCACACAGGCAGACAGTAGCAGTCGTGCAACTTCATTTAGGGAGGGTAGATTTAGGAGCGGTTACTCCCTTCCTTTTCCCCTACAGCTCCTCTCTGTAAACGTTTTCTCCTTTTCCACCACAGGTCAGAGCGCTGAGAGATAGGACAAGGTCCTTGTGTCAGTAAAATCCCTGCAGGATTCAAGAAAACACTTTCCCACTTTGGTGCCTGTTGTCTTTAGCCACCTCTTCAAAATCCAAAATGTTCCGAAATGCAGACATTTTTATGACTAGCTAAATTTCTTTGATAACAAAACCTGATATAGATTAACACAAGTTTACTTATTAGTTATAGTCCTGTTCATTATGACTATCTAGCTATAGTTAATAGTCATAATGATTATTAATTAAATATTGAAACATTTATTTAAAGGATATGTCTCCAGATCCTGCCAGCGTATAATATAATAGCATAAAATATGACATTTTAAGATTCACAATATCCCAAGTTACAAAAGACATCTGTCAACTTTGGATTTTGAAAGAAAATTTTATATGTATATTAAATTGTGCGCTTTCAGAACTTTGGAAAATTCAAAGCATAATTTGTAATACTGAAGTGATATGTGGTCTGTATACATGCAGATCACGAGGTCTACACCATAACCAAACAAAAACAAAACAACAACAACAAAGCCATCTTGGTTTTCTCAAGGAAATGTAAGGGCCATTCTTTCCAAGAGTTGGAAAGGTCCCTAGATCCAGAAGGAATTCCTGTACTGGGCCACACCCACAAAAACTCAGGAGCTGATGGAACCCACAAAAGGCAACAAAGCTAACAATCATCCTAGTGTAAAACACCCATGGGAAACTGCATAGGGATGGAAAACAGAGCCGTGTTTAGAAAATATATGTTTGCAAAATTCCCATATATTCTGCCCTGCTCTGGAAAGCTAACCATGTTCATTGAATGCTTTGGAAAATCTTGCAAAAACAAAACCAAAAGTAAGATTTTTGTTCATTTTGTCTATAAAACCCATCTTTTCCAAATATTTCCATGTAATGAGAACACCGTTGCTAACAGGGACCGTTGCTGGCCACCCTGGGTTGTCTGTATTCCCAAGCAGGATGACAGAAGGGAAGAAAAACAGGGTAGCAAGAAAGGAAGACTGAGGGGTTGTGGGGAGATCCTTTGGGGATTCCGGATACATCCTCTTATGACTTCCTTCACATACTTCACCTGCTATCTTAAGACATTGCTCTTGTAGCTAGTGATTTAAAAAAAAAAAAAGTCCTTTGGGCTTATGTATTTTAGCTAAACATGACTATTTTAAGTCCTGATAAAATTCACATGACATATTTACCGTCTTTACACACTTTAAATGCACAGTTCAGTGACACGAGATGCTCTTGCACTGTGGTGCCATTGTCACCACCACACAAACACAACACATTTCATGATTCTAATCTGAGCCTCTGGACCTATTACACAGCTCCTCATCTCCTCCTTCCGTTTCCCTGGGAAACCACCACTCCATCTTCTCTTTCCATGAATCTGACATCTCCAGTGGTATCACACGGTGCTTACTGTTTAGTGAGTGGCATATTTCACGTGACATGATGCCCTCAAGGTACATCCACAGTCCACCACATGTCAATTTCCTTCCCTAAGTTAAGTAATATTTGATTGTAGGTGTGGACTACATCTTACTTATCCCTTCATAGTTTGGTGGGTGTTTGGACTGCCTCAACCTTTCAGATATCATGAATAATTCTGCTCTTAATGTGGGTGAAATGCCAGTCCCACCTTTAAGTCTTTGGAGTTTGTACTTAGAAGCAGATAGCTGGGTGCTCTAGCCAGTCTATATTTTGGGTTTGGTTTCTGGTTTTGTTTTGTTTTGTTTTGTTTTGAGTAACCTCCATTCTCTCTCCCACATCTTTTCCTCCATTTTTTTTCTGAGCAGGGTGGTTTCAATGTCTCTAAATTCCCAGTAACACTTTTGGCTTCTTTTCTGAAGCATTTGTAGAACTTCTACGGAGAAATATCCGTGAATGCCCTTGACTCATATCCAACCTGCTTGCTTTTGTTGTTGTTGAGTTGTAAGATATAACGAGCTAAGACTTCTTCCTAAAACCTCGAGGGTTCTAATTTTTCTAAGTGCTCCTAACACCTGTTGAATACCTTCTTGTATGCCTGTAGACCATGTGTAAAACTACTATGCAGCCTGGCCTTGGCAGCACAATAGACCCTACCCCTTTGAAGGAGGTGTGGGTGAGCCAGTTCCGAAGTTGTGAGCATGGGAGAGCTATCCCCATTGCTCATCTGTCTTGAGGCAGCATGGGCTGGGGAGAGATAACCCTCTATCAACTCCTGAGGCACGTGGGAGGGCTGGCCCTGAGGTCATAAGAGCAGCAAGACTAGCCCTGCCTCTCATCAGCTCCAGAGCTCCCAAGTGTAGCCCCTACACCTCACCTGGACAACACAGCAGAGCTGTCCCTTAAAGTGTAGGTAAGGGAAAAACAACCATGGCGTCTTCCATGACGAGATTTTCCCCCTTCTTCCTTTTTTTTCTTTTTCTTTTCCTCTTAAATTTTATTTTGTTTTATTTTGTGGTGGGGAGGCAGATGGGTAGAATCGGGCACAAAGGATAAATAAAAAATTTAAAAATTTTAGAAAACTACTCTGCAAGCTTACAATTAATCAATTGATGTTTATGGTCTAGGTGAGTATGTTTATTAGTACACTTGGACCCCCTCTAAACTAGAGTTTCAATCACTTATTCAACACATCCTTGTTTGGAACTATGTACCTTAATGGTCTTGGGTACTGGGGGATAAACCGTAATGAGCAAAGCTTTCTTTAGAATTGAAGTCCCCATATTGTGATGTGTGAGGAGTTAGAAAAGGGGGAAGTTGTTATTTTAGAATCACAGGGTTCTGTGGAAAGAGAATTTCAGGAAGTGTTAATAGGAAGCACAAAGACCTGAGGTTGGAGAAGGCTTTGCATCTTCAATAAGCGGGCAAGACTAGTATGGCTGAGCAACACCTGTATGACAGGTTGTGCTACAGATATCACGTGAGTAGGAAGATCATGGAAAGGCAGGCAAGATTGGTTTTTTTTTTTAATTTGAGAGAGCAAGAAAAATAATAGAATACTTTAAACAACAGAAACATGATCAGATTTAGGTTTTGAAAAGATTGCTTACTAGGTGGAAAAGAGCCCCAGCCTGATTTAAAAAAAAAAAAAAAGTTACTGTGTTAACAGCTATGGAACAAACCTGCAATTGTTTCTGCGTTTTCCAGTGGCCTCTTCAGTTCCTTGCAGTCTAAATCTGCTTACTTGCTTCAAATGCTGCATTTAATCATATTGAGTAGATAATTGGTCTTCACAATTCTGTGGGATATGTAACACAGCCTGAGTAAGAAGTGAGAAGAAGCTAACATGAGTCAGAGTTGATACTGAGAACTCAGTCTGTCCAGAGCCAGGTGTCCCTGATCCGTGCGGAGCCAGACCTTCGTCACATTACTCGGTAAGTTTGTATTTGGTGCTTACAGAGTGCCAGGCACTGGGCTGGACTCAGTCTCCGTGGGGAATAAAATCCGTGATTCCTATACTTTGACGGACCTTGCATTCTAGAGAACCTCATAGCTTCTACCCTTCAGAATTTTACAAAGTGATGCTTTCTTTCTTTAAAGCAAAGTGGATATATTCTAAACAGTGTAAAGAGGAAAAAGTGAAGTGTCGTCTCAAATGGAAGCAGAGAAATCAAGGGGAAACTATGTTCTTTCCTAGGAGCAAACATGCTCCTGCTTCCTGAGTCTGCCCTCCAGGTGTCCATGGTGGTCAGAAAGCTCCAAGAGGCTGAGAGGGCAAGGGCCTGGCGGACATCTCCAGTGCATGCTCTCTACACCCCTCTTCTGTTTCGCCCTTGACGCGTTCCTGCTACTTTCAGGGACTTTTGCAGTTCAACCCACTCCCAACCATTAATGCTCTTTTATTTCCTCTGAGATTCTGCCCGTCTATCAGTCAGTCCTGACTGCCGTGACAGAAAACCACAGGCTGGGCTTAGGCCCCTGGGACTCATGTTCTCAGGGTTCTGAAGAACAGAGAGGATCAGTGTGTGCCAGTAAGTGCAGTTTGAGTAAGAGCTGTCTCCACAGCTGGGTAAAAGGTCAACTTCCTTCTCATTAGTCCTCCGACACAGGAGGAAGGGAGTGAGCTCTCTTGGTCTTTTCTCATAAGGATGCTAATCCTGTTGCTGAGTCTCTACCTTCAGGACACCATTTAGTCTTAATTACTTCCTCAGGAGCCTTATCTTCAACTGTCAGTGCCCCAGAATTAGGGCTCCAACATCATTACATCACATCACACTTCCTTGGCAAAACTGGGGCTAGTCGGAAGCCCCTCTAGTGAACAAATATTTTTTCCAAATGCAACAATACTTAAAATTATTTTCTTACTCTAGAAATTTGCTATGTACAAGATTTGCTTCCCAACTAACATCAGCACCAACACAATCTGAAAGAGGGAGTCAGAACCTAGTAGTGTTCATAACAGAGGAACAAAAAAAGAGGACAATCACCAAAGGGATGAAGGAACAAACTGTCACTGTCTCTCTAGCCTTCCCCCAGGGTGGTGCTCTACAGGAAGGAACATGAATGCCTTGTATGAAGAAATAATCTCTAACACAATGGCAGTACTAAACTCTCCATCCACTACCCCAGCCATTGTCCTGTTCTTCTGAAGAAAACATCAAAGGGATGCAAGCCAACCTGGCACACAAGGGAGCCAGCTTCTCACTCTGCCTGATGCCTGGGAAAGCAAAGTGCCAGAATGGATCTCCCTTGTGAGCCAGGAGGGTAACGTGTGGCCATTTACAAATAAAAGGTGGAGATTAGGATTGCTGAAAGGGGAAGGGTTTTATGCTCTGGTTTTGATCCCTGTCTGGCACTCTCCAGAACTGCCATGTGCCCCACACCTGATAAATACTGGTTTATAAAACGGCAAAGAAGAGAATTGAAACTCGTAAATCTATCTCCACCACCCTGGTCTTTTTATGGATCTAAAGGATAATTAAAACCATGCTCTCACTTTGCAAATGAAGCCTCCTCTCTCTGGCAGTCCCATTTCCAATGAACTTGAGGGCAGTGGCAGTGCAGAGGGCGGCCTTAGGTTGATGTTGTCCAGGCTTTGGTGGAGCAGCCTAAGGCCTCGAGGGTCTTGGGGGGTGTGCACCACCCAGGGTTGCTGTCATGAACTGGACCTCTCCACAGCTCTGCAAAGTGCTTTGAACTTGGTTAATGCACAGTGCTAATGAGGCACTGGGCAAGATTTAGCTCTTTCCAGAGGAAAAACCCACAACCTTTGTTTAGTGACCACAATTTGTTGCCCCAAACTTCAACAGCTACTTTCCAGATATTCACGAACAGAGTGATCCCAAGAAGTGTATGAATGCCAGAAATAGAGGTACAAAACATTTTGTAGCTCTTTAAATGAACGCTCATGAAGGCAATGCACTATCAGGGAAAATGCTTGAAATACAATTGTTTGTAGAAAATGCATACTACAAAATGTAACTACATCAGGATGACAGAAGGTAAACATGAATCATGTTTGCGATGTTTTTCTAATTACCAGGCAGTTTGTAGGCACATGGTTAAGATAAGGAATAATGAAAAGGCCTTTCAGTGAGGGTCCCCAAGCCCAAAGCAAACACAACTCTTTGGAGTACTTATCTAGAAATATTATACTTTATACCCTATATCTTAATTTGTTCATTTGATGCATTACTTTTAAAAAATCTCTTATGATGAATTAAGACTTAGGTCATATGTCCTCATCCTAAGCCCAATGTTTTCGTACTAGAAATGATGCCCTTTATTTTTTAATCTTTTAACAATTATTTGTTATTGTTACTATTATATTTAATACATATTAAATTTTTCTATCAACCAATGCTTTTGATTCTTCAGCTGCCGGCCTTGCAAGATCAGTATAGCACTGTACAAGTTTGTGTCCCTCCCCCACCTTCTACATTCCAGGGAGGCACAGACACTTCCACACTGTCAAAATTGACAGCTCTTACAGCTGATCCTATAGCCAGATTTCACCTTTGAACCAAGTCTAGAAATCGAAAGTCAACCAAGAATATCTATTATGTCACACAATGGAATTAATCAGAATTTTCATGATTACAGTTTTTCCTTTTTTTCAAATTGTGGAATATTTATTATTACAATAAAGAATGTTTAATGCAACATAAGCAAATACATTTAATTCATATAATATACTGAATAGAGTTCAAATATAAAATAGTAAACCAGAGGATATGTTGTGGAGATAGATTTTTCTCAGTTGTGACTAGGCGAAAGGAGTCATCAACTCAGATGTTTCTCTTAGATTATGCTTGGTCTTTTGATTCTTTAGCTGAATAATTCACTTATTTCTGTACAGACAGGATTTAAACCAAGTCCTAACAAATCCTGCTAACATTTTTTAAAGAAGAGCTGTCAGAAGAATACTGTAACAATAAATGAAGAAAGTAATATGTGGTCACAGGGATTCCATTCTCTAATGAATGGGGAAAAAATCAGAGACAGCTAGCTAAACGGGCTGATCCAGATGGGGCCACAGACACCCTGCTGCAGTTGTCCCTTGCGCAGAACACTGTGGCAGTTAATGGTCATGGGTCAAAAGATTGTTCAATAGTCACAGATTTGGAGCAGACAGCTCATCATCTTCACAAATACCCATGAGAGTCTTTCCAAAAAGTCTCCCCGTGTTTGGGGCTGGCATGTCCAGATGGATGTAGTCAGGGTCCCACCAAAAAATGCAGTATATGAAAGCAGGTTTTCTTCTGACTGTTTTCTTCAAATCTTTTACTTTTTAATTTGTCCCAATTGGATTTATTGCAGTGGTGGCCAGAGAAGCCATTCATTTGGTACAGTCCTTTCTTATAATGCTCTATATTTCCCCGAATTTTTTTCTTTTAAATCATACTTTATTTTATGCATGACAAATTATTTGATATAGATTTAAACAGAGAGAAAAAATAGAAAAACTTCAGGTAGCATAAACTTTTCCCCTAGGGAAAAAACTGCAATTTCTCTTCTTTTTTTTAAGTGGGTCAAAACCACGTATGTGTTCAGGGACCAGGGCAGTCTAGTTGCTATTGCACTAATGGTCCACAGAATTGAAAGAAAAGCCCAGCTCTCACAACCACTGTTCCTTTGAATGCAAAATGGCTTTAACTACCTTAATTCAAATGTTTTCGGTAGGTGAGGTGGGCCCACAATGGGAAGGGGCCTTTAGGTGCTCTTCGCAGCCCATGGGTCTTCTAAACTACACACTTCCCTTCCTCATCAGCTAATAGTACCCTCTCTTGATCTCCTACATACTTGAACTTCACCTACACCTATGTACACATAAGCACAGATATATTCTAGACTAGGACCTAGGAATTAGGAAGACTAGAGGTGTTTTTCTTAGATAACGTTTATTTTCTTCAATGCATTCTTCTTATTATAATATAAAATTTGTGCCTTAAATCCTCTTCTTTGCATTCTTTTCTAGGTTTCTCCCAGGCAGTGTTGCTGTCCTGGTCAGTGGAAGGCTGTGCATGTTCCTCTTGGGCCTCACTCCTTTTCAGAATCAGTGCCCATACACCTTGTGCCTGGTTTCCATGTATTCACCCACCTTTCTCACAAAGTTCTGCATTTGCCGCCCTTTGCTACCCCTCTGCTAGTAGACCTGAACTTCCCAAGTCATACTGTTAATGTGAAAGTCCTCTGTGTTGCTAATTGGCAGAAGAGTGCACATGCTATCCATTCTAGAGTCAGAAACATGGGGGAAATTCCCTAAAGGCTCTCTAGTATAAGCCTTAAAAAGAAAGCATGAGAGAGATGCTTTTTATCCTTCTGATTGTTATCATACCTGTATATGGTAATGACACACAGAAGAAGCTAACACAACAGCTACACATTTCTCTCTCACACACACAAAAGGCAACAACTTAAAGTACAGGTGACCAACCCTCTCACAGTTAACGTCACAGTTCTCCAGTCTGAACTCCTTGCTAGTTGAGATAATTAGCGTCTCTATATGTCAGTTGTGTTCAGAGTTTCTGTCTTGTGTTAGAAAACATGCTATCCAGCAGAGGTGCATCTGTAAGAACCTCCTCCAAATGTGTGAGGAGGAAAGGAATTTCTCAAGTCTTAAAAGTAAGTGAGGGGATAGGGATACCGTTCCATAGGCAAATACTTATCACCGAAGCATGAAGACTGGAGCTCACACACCCAGGCAGGTATGGCAGCCCCTCTCATATCGGGACTCAGGGGGAGAAGACAGGGCACTGCAGGAACACGTAGGGTGGCTGGCCAGCCTATGCAAATCAGTGCATTCATGACTCAGCCAGAGACCTGACTTCAGCAAATAAAGGAGAGAGAAATCAAAACAACAAATGCCCATCTCAGGCCTCCATATGCACACGCATCCATATGTACCCACACACATATATGTGACATGCATGTGGACACATGAACTCATATGTCTGTCACACACGCGCGCACAGAATAAATGAAAACAAAACGAAACCTATCAACAAACAAAAAAATCACCCTTTGTCAAAACAATTCAATGTTAGGTCAGTTGAGTATTCTGGGTTGGAAAGTTACCTGCCTAAGAAATAAAAACTATCGCTCCACTGTTTTCTGTGTTGTTTTTCATAAAGAAATCCTCTCTCTCTCTCTTTCTCTCTCTCTTCTAATATATACCTTCAAAATGAACTTTTTAGAATTTTTTTACCATATATTTAAGCATAATTTTTATTCGTTTATGATGCTAAATATCCAGATACCATTACAACTGCAACGTATTCTATCCTTTGGATAGGTATTAATTCAATTGGTGTTTTAGTACCTGTTTACTATCAATAATGTTCCAGGTTCCAAGGAGTCTGTTAGGAAACAGGCAAACAAAAATACACAAAACACAAGGCCTGCTCTAAAAACCTCTTCCCAGTGAAGAATTAAGGGTAAAAACAGCAGTACAGTACACTATGAAGAACACAGAATTTCAAGACAAAACATTTGTATTTTGTTCCCTAGTCTTCTTAACAACAGAGTAATGTATTTTAAGCTTTATTAATCTCAGTTTTCTCAAAGTTAAAGCAAAAATAAAGAGTAAGACTAAATTCCTCACAATATCATAATTAGCATTTATAAAACAGTTCATATAAAAACAAAAACAAACAAAACAAAAACCAAGTGGAAGCCAGCTCTATGGCAAAAGCTGGTAGTGTCAGCTACTGGGGAAACTGAGATGGGAAAAATCGCTTGACCTAAGCATTCAAGATCAGACTGGACAATGTAATGAGACCCTGTCTCAATCAATGAGGAATCTCTGTAGTTCTGAGCGTGGTGCTGCACTCTGCACGCCCAGAGCTGGAGACTGAAGCAGGAGGATCTTGAGTTTGAGGCTAGCTACTCTAGCTTAAATAGGAAGACTCTGTCTCAAGAATAAAATAGCGTTTTCTATTTCCATCCATTTGCATGCAAACTTCAAGATGTCCTTGTTTTTTACCGCTGAGTAGTATTCTAATGAGTATATAATCCACACTTTCTTGATCCATTCTTCCATTGAGGGGCACCTAGGTTGTTTCCAGGTTCTGCCTATTACAAACAATGCTGCTATGAACATAGTTGCACAAATGCTTTTGTAG
>PVIU01011672.1:0-63645 GCA_004026605.1 Ondatra zibethicus | reverse complement strand
GTTCCCACTGTCCCCACCCCCTCAGTTCCCACTGTCCCCACCCCCTCAGTTCCCACTGTCCCCACCCCCTCAGTTCCCACTGTCCCCACCCCCTCAGTTCCCACTGTCCCCACCCCCTCAGTTCCCACTGTCCCCACCCCCTCAGTTCCCACTGTCCCCACCCCCTCAGTTTCCACTGTTCCCACTCCCTTGGATCCCATGGGTGCCTTCTGCTGAGCCACCCTGTTAGTCTTGGATCTGCCTTCCTCTGGAAGGGAGAGTAGGATTCTGAGCAGGCTTCCTGATGTTTCCTCTCTGTGGTTGCAGAAGTCACAGGGACCTTCTTGGGTCTGCTGCCCTTTGGCAGTGGACCGGAACATCTCTAATGAGATCCCCTTAAGAAGATGACTCCTTTGTCAGACAATGATGTTCAAAGGTGCTCACTGCATCCTGAGTCCCAGGCCCCAGGCAGCCATCTGTGCCTGTAAGCTGTGGAGTGAGCACCTCGACCCTCTTGTCACAGAGGAGGATAGTTAGCAGAGAGATTAAGTCACTTGCTTACTGAGGGTCACATAGCAAGGAGGGTGTGACTCCATTCATACACTGAATCAAGTTCATAGGACACCTGTCAGGTAGATGGTGGACAATCGGGGGGGGCACTATCTTAGGGTGGTGCTAATATTTGAGAGAAAGAGCCCGACAGCTAGAGGAGGAGTTAGTATCTGGGGAGGGGTTGGTTCAACCAGCAGGCCCATTGCTGTGCTTGAGAGCCCATGCCTTCTCTCACTCTCCTTTCTCAGCAAGCACTGACCTAGCACACAGTAGGTACATAGACCTTATCCCTGTGGAAGGAGGCTTTGCTCTTTAACACCTCCTGTGCGTCTCTCCCAGAAGGTGGCAGGGGAGGCAGAGCCCCCAGTTTGGGCTGTTTTTATCTTCTCAGCCAGAGGAGACGGTCTGTCACCCCTGTTGGGAAAGAGTTGTCACAAGCTCTTCGTCCCCTGACATCTCCCCACCCAGTGTGGAACCTGCTCTGAGAACAGGTGCACGGCTATGGCTGTTCCCTCGGAGCCTGCGTTTTCTCATCCTGGGTCAGGTAGGACAGGCAGGGATGCAGGGGGGGGGAGGGACAGGGTTGGGCATGGGGTGGAATTTGTCTCACGGTTCTGGGGGTTGTATGAGGTCTGTGAGCAGGGAGGACTGGAGGGCAAAAAGGTGCTTCTAGGGCCCAGGAGTGGGTGAGCAGAACAGGAGGAGGCAGCCTTTTGCTGGATCTAGGGACAGAGGAGGCAGCCTTTGGCTGGAGAGCCCAGAATAGTAGCTTGGAGAGCAGGTTAGCACAGGGCTAAGGGGGGAGCTGACACAGGCTCAATTCTACACCCCATCTCCTTCCTTGCCCCTCCCTACTTCCCACAGCAACCCTAAGACAAAGCCTGGTTTAACCTGCCACCCACTTCCTCTTCTCCAACACCACTATTGCACCCGCACCCACCATAGCCAATGCCCTCCAGACCTCCCTTTTCAGGCACTCACATGGTGCAGAGATATACAGGCAGGCAAAGCACTTATAAATATAAAATCAAATTTTAAACTTAAAAATTGCATTTATTTATCTACTGGGACTATGTGTGTAAAAGTATGTGTGTTTGTGTGTCAGTCAAAGGACAACTTGTGGTTTCCCGGGATCCAATTCAGACTGTTAGGTTCTGGAACAACGACCTTCACCTGCTAAGCCGTCTTGCCTTTTTCTATCTATCTATCTATCTATCTATCTATCTATCTATCTATCTATCTATCTTCCTTCCTTCCTTCCTTCCTTCCTTCCTTCCTTCCTTCCTTCCTTCCTTCCTTCCTTCCTTCCTTTCTAAAACAGGGTCTTGGGGCTGAAAGATGGCTCAGAGGTTAAGAGCACTGGCTGTTCTTCCAGAGGTCCTGAGTTCATTTCCCAGCAACCACATGGCGGCTCACAACCATTTGTAATGAGATCTGGTGTCCTCTTCTGGCCTGCAGGGATATATTAAGGCAGATGCTGTATACATAATGTATAATAAATTAAAAAAAAGACAGGGTAGGGTCTTATATAGCTCAGGCTGGTGAGGATGACCTTGAACTTCTGATCCTCCTGTTTGCACCTCCCAAGTTCTGGAACTGCAGGCCTGTGTCACTAAGCCCTGGGACCCAGGGCTTCCTGCTAGGCCAGTGCTCCACCAACTGTGTTCACCCAGGGTCTCATGTGGTCTAGGTGCTAAGATAATAGTATACGGGGCTAGGGAGAGGGCTCAGAAGTTAAGAGCATAGTTTGCTCTTCCAGAGGACCCAGGTTCAGATCCCAGCTCCCACATGGTGGCTTACAAACTTCTGTAACTCCAGTTCTAGGGGATCTGCCACATTTTCTTGCCTCCACAGGCATTGCACACACATGGTGCATAGACATACACGCAGACCAAATGCCCGTGTGTTTGTGTGTGTGAGAAATATGTAGCTTATTCTAGGTACTGTGCAGGAGGAAGGGAAGTGATGACCAGGAGGCTGCTGAGGTGGGTAGAGTCACAACATACAGACCCTGAGGGGCTCTGATCCTACCTGGGAGTACTCAGATAAACAAGCCATTCCTTCCATTCTCAGAGTGGGGAACCGAGGCCCAGACTCAGTCTTACAGGGTGGCCTCTCTGGTTTCCAGCCAGGTCTGAGTCCCTGTTTTGAGAGCTCACCACCCATTTAAACTTTGGGTCAAGAGAAGACCAGACCAACAGCTGCTGCTTGGGTGCCTGAAGACACCCCACACCCACTGACCAGAGACATTAGCCCGGAGACCCCCACACCCACTGCCCGGTCACACTGACCCGGAGACACCCCACACCCACTGACCAGTGACACTGACCCGGAGACCCCCACACCCACTCACTGGTGACATTGACCCGGAGACCTCCACACCCACTCATTGGTGACACTGACCCGGAGACCCCCACACCCACTGACCAATAAGCTCAGGGCATGAGGGGGTCGAGAGTAAGTGGTAATAGGACCTGAGTCTAAATCCTGAGCTGACACACCCAAGAGTTAGAGGACTGAGGGATGGGACAAGGTCCAAGTCCTGAATCCCCCTCTTTCCTTGGTGGGGCTTTTCATACTGACGGGCTGGGATGTGGACCTTGAAGCGTCTGTGTTCTTCAGAATGGAGGGAGGTGGTGGGGTGAAGGGGAGTGAGGGTCAGACAGCAGGGGGCGTATTGAAAAGACTCAGGGACTGGGACTTCTCACAGGAACAATGGGAAACATAGACAGGGGAGGGTGCAGACAGAGGTCAGCCCTGCATATCAGGACAAACTGGGGGTCATTGGAGGGCAGGGTGAGCTGGGTCAGGGTGATGAAAGCATGATTTGTCAAGATGACCTCGTGGGAGGTCACAGGAACAAAGGAAGAGAAGATGACACAGGGATCTGTGGGTACTGGAACCGTCCCTGGGGTGCGGGTCTGAGAGGCTTGGGACAGTGTGCTCTGATGTGGAGATGCAGCAGCCAGCACCTCTGGGGACTCTATACCTGCCCTGAGTGATTCTTTCTCCTCTACTCTCTGGTGGCAGTTGTCTCTTACCTCCTGGACACGGCTAGTCACAGCCTGCTGGCCTAAGCTGGAGAATCCTTTCTTCCTGTTCTTCTGTCTGCAGCCTGTTTTGGTCACTGGCTCATAGCTGACATCATCTTCTTGGGGCTCCTATCTCTCAGCTTCATCTGGACCCACACCTGCTGGCCTTTGGGCCACCTGGATCCACATCTGGCCTTCTTGACTTTCAGTGCCAGTGACTCGCTGCTGACTCATGTGGCCGCTGACCACTGTACCTCCTTGCTCCAACCATCCTGGGCACTGGGTCATTAAATAGTTTGCCAAATAGTTATCTGGGCTGGTGGGTTCTGGATCCTTCTACTGGGCCCGGCTGGGAGAGCCCTGGGAACTCTGAGGAACTGAAATAGCTGTTGTGACCCTTTCAACAGGACAACTCTGGAATCCTCCAGGCATGGCCAGGGCCCTCGGCCCAGAACCCTGAGCTGCATCAGCCAGTGTCTGGGTTTGGGGTGGCATCACTGGGGGTGATCAGAAGCAGCTGCAGCTGGCTGGGGTCTTGGGGAGGCCTCCGCTGCTGAGTTCTCCAGGGGACACTGCAGCCAGCCGGTCCATCTCTTGGTTTCCCTTCCACATTTTTAAAAAAAGATTTATTTACTTATTACGTATACAGTATTCTGCCTACATTCATGCTTGCAGGCCAGAAGAGGGCACCAGATCTCATTACAGATGGTTGTGAGCCACTATGTGGTTGCTGGGAATTGAACTCAGGACCTTTAGACGAGCAGGTGGTGCCCTTAACCATTGAGCCATCTCTCCAGCCCTCCCTTCCACCTTCTGCCGCTGCTCAAGTCCCTGGACATGTGGGGGTCTGGCCTGCAGTTGGGGGATGTGTGGGTGTTGCTGAGACCTCTGGGGCTCACTCTGCTGCGATCAGCTTGTTTCCTCAATGTGTGTGGGGACAAGGAAATCCGGAGATGGCTGGGCCAGACCTTGAGGTTCCCTCAAGAGGGAGGAGAAGAGGAGGCAGCAGAAGAACCCAGAAACTGGGGGTGGAGGCTGAGAGGCTCTGGGGCAGCCTGAGGAAGGGGTACAGTCTGGGGTGGAGGACTCCTGTCTTCTGAAAATGTGGGGTGGGCTGAAATGAAGGCACATGAAGTGAGGTAAGGAGAGAGAGACTTAGAAAAGAGGGACAGAGACCCAGAGAAAGAAAGAGACCTGGGGGGGGGTGCATAGGGCACCCAGGTAGAGGTGAGCAGCTGGTAGTGTAGAGTCACACGGAATGTGGCAGACAGAGGTCCTGTCAGGGAGCAGGGTGACAGACAGGGCAAGCTGACAGGGTAAAGACAGAAACCAGGAGGCTCCCATGAGGCATGTAGATAGAACCGGTGTAAGGGAGAGAGGGAGAGAGGGGCAGGCAGGTGTGAGGGAGAGAGGGGCAGGCAGGTGTGAGGGAGAGAGGGAGAGAGGGGCAGGCAGGTGTGAGGGGGAGAGGGAGAGAGGGGCAGGCAGGCTGACTGGCAGATGAGACAGGTGTGAGGTAGCCAGCTGCCCTGTCCTGGACATGAGCACAGGAACAGAGTCCTGGTCACCAGCCACCCTTGCTGACCCGGGACTGAGCAGTTCGTGAGCCGCAAAGCCCAGTACTGGTCCGGGACAGTCCTTCACACTGCCCATAAGCCTCGACCTTTGCCCTACTACATGGTTTGGAGAGAGACTGGCAGCTCTGGACCTCTAGAGGATCTGCTTTCTGGCCAGGTGTCAACTACCTTTCTTCTGGGATTTTGGAATTCCCAAGTCCCCTCTAACTACATCTCCCCTTTGGGGATCCAACCCAAGGCTTTGAGCAGGCTAGGGAAGAGCCCTGCCTCTGAGTCACACCTGGGGGCGTCCCACTGGAGACTCTAGGCAGGGGCTCTCCCACTGAGCTTGCTCACTGGGGGATTCTAAAAAGTGGTCTCCCACACCACCTTCATCTAGTTTGTTTGTTTGTTTTTAAAGACAGAGTCTCATTCTGTAGCCCAGGTTGGCCTCAAACACATGTGATCCTTCTGTCTCAGGGCCTCCTGCCAGCGTTGGCATGACTGGTACACAGCACCATCACATCAGCAGTCCTGACCTTTGGCAGTGTCAGATGAGGCAGGATAGGAAAAGGGAAGGAATTCGGTGGATGTGCATGGAAAAGGAGAGGAAGCTTCACCAGAGTCTGGCTGAGTTGTCAGTTAAAGAGTCAAGAATTCCAGCCCAAACAGTATTTGCAGGCCAGCATGATAGTTCAACAGGTAAAGAAAGACACCATCAAGTCCGCGACCCTGCATTTGATCCCCAGGGTCCACACAGTGGAAGGAGAAACCGACTCCGGCAAAAGCTGTGCTTTGACCTCCACACATACCACTTCCTCTGATCCAAAAACAATCAGCAAACACACCTTCCTCCCCCAAAAGAACCAAAACCAAAACCTACTTGTTCTGACAGCTGCCTGCAAAGAGACACTACTCCTTCTCCACGAGCTATTTTCAACACAAGGGTTCAAACAGCCGTGAACCCCTGGGAGTCAGCAGCGTTGGTGGCTATGCTTCTTCCCCGGAAGTCGGAAGCATCGGAAGCATTTGTGACCATGCTTCTTTCAAAGCTGCAAACAGCAAACTTTAAAGAATTTTAAAAGAAATTTTCTGGGGAATCTCACAAACAACACTGTAAACTTGGCATGCAAATTGAAGCATCACCCAGCTCCCCTGTGTACTGTGGTTTCATCTTCAGAGGAGTAACCTTTTCCGATAAACTCCAGAAAAATCTTTTTGCAAGAAAAGGGAAAAAAATAAGTTCTGAACGAAGTAATGTCAGAAACTTTCAGAAAATAAACTAAGTTGAATACATGAGCAGAGCTCAGACACTTGGGGGAGACGCTGTCCTGAGAAGTACAGTCTCCTCCTGGGCTCAGAATTTAAGAGCTGCTTTTCCTGGGGAGGTGGCAGCTTACAGCCACTTGCAACTCAGGTCGGGGAGGGGTCCGTTCCCGCTTCTCTCTCCATGGGCACTGAGCTCATGGGCAGACACACGTCAAAAATAATATTTAAAAAATTTTTTTGGCTGGGTGGTAGTGGTGCATACCTTTATTCCTAGCACTCAGAAGGCAGAGGCAGGAAGATCTCTGTAAGTTTGAGGCCATCCTGGTCTACAGAGTGAGTTCCAGGACAAGCTTCAAAGTTACAGAGAAACCCTGTCTCAAAAAAATGACAAAAAAAATTTTTGGTGCTTATGATGGGTATGCACTGGTGTGAGACTGCATGTCTGCATGTGGCATGCCATGCGTTGGAGGTCAGAAGGCAGCCTGAAGATGCTGATCTCCACCTCCACCTTAATTGAGACAGGGTGCTCTGATGGTTTGGATGAGAATGGCCCCCACAGGTTCATATAATTGAATGCTTAGTCACCAGGGAGTGGCACTATTTGAGAATTAGGAGGAAGTCACTTGGGATGGGTTTTGAGGTTTCAAAAGCCCACAGCAGGCCCAATGTGCCTCTCTCTGCCTGCTGCCTCTTTGTCTCTGGATCAGGATGTAAGCTCTTAGCTGCTTCTCCAGCACCACAGCTGCCTATACTCCCTGCCATGATGAGCATGGACTTACCCTATGAAACTGTAAGCAAGCCCCCAATTAAGTGCTTTCTTTTATGAGTTGCCTTAGCCATGGTGTCTTGTCACAGCAGTGAAACAGTAACTTAGGTGTTATTGCGTTGTCACTGTATATACCACAGTAACTGCCCTTCCAGTGTCCAGGGGTTCTCCTGTGTGTACCTTCCCTCTGGGCACTGAAGTGCTATGATCCCAGCTTCATGCTTCCACACCTGCTTCATGTGGATTTTGGAATGTCAGACAAAGGTCCTCATTTTACTTAGCAAGCGCTTTTAATCCATTGAGCCATGTCCTCAACCCTACACTTTTTTAAAAAGAGATTTACTTTTAACATTTTATGTGTTTTATCTGTATTATGTCATGTATATCACATGTGTGCAGTGACCACAGAAGCATCAAATCCCTGGAGTCACAGAAGATTGCCGCGTTTCCTGGGAATCCTACCCAGGCCGTTTGCCCTTAACTACTGGGCTATCTTTTCAGTCCTAAGATCTTAATTCCAACTCTGTTTCACACTGACTCACGAGGCTGGAGGGATGACTCAGTGGTTAGGAGTGTTATGCCCAAATCTGCAAAGCCCCCACAAAAGCCAGCAAGGAGACCCACATGTAAAAGCAAAGAGCCTTTATTTTAATCATTTGCAAACTCGGTCTCTCTGCATGTCCAACATAATAGAATAAACAGAGAGCCCCGAGCTCAGTTAGAGTTGGGTTTTTATAGTAGTAAAGGTGGGGGTGAGGGGTCTCTGAGGTTCAGGACTCTTGATTGACTGACATTTGTCTAGGGATGTCCTGGTGAATGTGTTTTGGCAGGTGTTTCTATCTACAGCGGTTAGAATGCCAGGCATTTCCTTTGAATGTTCTGTTCTTGGGTGGAGGTCAGGTAATCTCAACTTGTGGTTCCTCCTGTAACCAGGCATTGCCTCAGGGTAAACTACTGAGACTCAGGCCTCTTATTAAATTTCTCAATAGCTGAGTCCTACTCTGGCAGGTGATAATGGCTGGGAGTAAAGGACTTCCTTTGGGTGGTCTGCCCATACTTAGCTCGTGGCTGCCCACAGGAGCACCTGCTGCTTTTGCAGAGGCCCAAGTTACCAGTTTGTTTCTCAGCACTCAGGTCTGGCAGTTTGCAGCCTATTACTCCAGCTTCAGGGAATCTGACACCCTCTTTTGGCCTCCACGGACACCCCCCATACATGCATTTACACACACAACACTCCACATACATGTAATTTAAAAATAAAAGCCAGGAGTGGTGGCTCACCCTTCTATCCCAGTAGGGGTGGGCAGATCTGTGACTCTGAGGCTAGTCTAGTCTTATATAGGAAGTTTCAGCTATCCTGACTCAGAGATAACCGATTAATTAAATTATAATCTTTAAACCACATAATGCAATCCTGATACATAGCAAATATTTATTTTTAGAAATAAAATAGTGATAATTAAAAAAAAAAAGAATTCCATCTTTATCTGAGTCAAGGTCTCTTAAAGAATTTCTTAGTTCCCAGCAACCACACGGAGGCTCACAACCATCTGTAATGCGATCCTGCACACTTGTCTGGCCTGTAGACATACATGCAGGCAGAAGACTGTATGCATAAAAACTAATAAATTAAAAAAATAATTTCTCAGGCAGCAGAGCTACCTCAGGGAAGCACTCCATTCCTCCCAACGACAGCCTCAGCACCCCACTGCCCATTCATAGCACCCTGGGGAGCATTCAGAGCAGAATCCCATGCTCCATCCCACCCCAAGCTCAGTGGTGGGAACTGACAAAGCCCTCAGTGGCTTTTTACCCAGCCAACCTGAGACACATCCATCTCCACTGGACTGCGGTTGAGAAAATGCTAAGTTGATAGTTCCCCGAGGACACAGAAACCTCATAAATGGTCAAGCCTTGGGGGAGGAGGGATATGGAGGAAGTAAAGGTTGACGTGGTTATGCTGTTGAAAAACCACTGGCAGTCAAGCCCACCTGGGGATTGAGGAGAGGGGGTGAGGCAGGAAGGAATGTATTTGCAAAATAGATGTTGTGAAGGGCACCCTATGGGGCATGGCATGTGAAAAGCCATGGGGTGTAGCTGCTCAACCATTTTTGAGTTATGGGACTAAGGATATAGCAGAGGCGCCTCGTGGGGGAGGTGCTGGATGGTCTTAGGTTGGACAGGCCACTAACAGGAGGTGGTGGAGGTTTGGGAAGAGCCTAGGAGAGAGCCCTGCGGCCAATTAGAATCTGGGACGATAGTCCGACATCGCCACCATGCGGCTATTTCTGATTCCGCAGTCACTGTACTTGAGGATAGAGTGCTGTTACAGGCTCTAGTCAACAGAGAGCGCAATCGCCAGTTCGGCTTGGTCCCAAGAACTTGGAAGTCACTAAAATTGCACAGATCTGACCTAAACAGAATCACAAATCTGTTTGTGATTGGAAATTTCTAGTCCTTATCCTGAAACCCAGTGAATACCGTGTTCAGAAGCCACTGCCTCGGACACTGGGTGGAAATGAATTTGCTTGGACAGGTGTGTTCCTCAGGGCATTTACTTGGAGAGGTTGGAGAAGCTGGCAGGAAGGTGACTGTGGGCTAACAGATCCCCTATTTGGGGTTCTGAACACTCATATAAGAAAGGGATTTGATCGCAGGTGGTAACCGTTGAATAGGAGTTTGCTAAGAAAAGAAAAAAGGAGAAGAGTCAGTATTCCTTAAGATAACTGAGAGAGGAATTATGTCCACTCTTGCTGTAGTCACAACTTCTGCTCAGACCTTGATCGTCAGTCATCCTTAGTGTGGTCTGTTAAACAGATTTTCACTTTTGGCTTGCAGGAGTCCTCAAAGAGAAGTGATAAGTTTTAAATCTTGAACAAGTTGTTTGGTTCCAGGTAGAGAATCAGACCCTGGAAATTCTCTGTGCTCCCACCCTCAGAGCTGAAAAGCCCTTCAGATACCCATGTGCCCTTAAAGACTTCTACTCATTTTCCAAAACCCAGATCAGATGCTGGACTCTGTCCTCCAACTAGAGAGCACAGGTCATTGTCACTCCTGCCTCAGTTCCCAGAACTTCACCTTCAGACCCAGGGGTCCAAGCTCCAGCATTCCTCCCTCAGACACAGAGGTCCAGGGCCCAGCCTCCTCCCTCAGACACAGAGGTCCAGGGCCCAGCCTCCTCCCTCAGACACAGAGGTCCAGGGCCCAGCCTCCTCCCTCAGACACAAAGGTCCAGGGTCCAGCCTCCTCCCTCAGACACAGAGGTTCAGGGCCCAGCCTCCTCCCTCAGACACAGAGGTCCAGGGCTCAGCCTCCTCCCTCAGACACAGAGATCCAGGGCCCAGTCTCCTCCCTCAGATCTAGGGGCCAGGTCTCTACTTTTCTTCTTCCTACTGAGATTTTGGCTGATTACCTGTGGGGAGCCAGGTTGTGGGAAGTAGGACTTAGGAAGTAGGGAGCCTTGATCTGATGCTGTTACATTTATTACATCTCAGAGGCCAGAGTGATGGTAGAACAGGTAGAGGCCAGGTTGGTGGGCTGGGGAGCCGAGCCTTCTCACTGCTGAGCCTAGAGCAGAGACAGAAGCGTGATGGAGACAAGTGGCAACTCGGTACAGAAAAGCTACAAGGGCAAACGAAGAGACAGGAGACACGGACCCTCCCCTCACCTTGTTGAAGAAGTAGATGGAGGCTAGGATGGTGAACACGGCCATGGCCAAGGTCACATTCTGGGGGAGGAGGAGTTCAGAAGTCAGCTCCCTCCCCTCCCTGTCCCCATCCCTGCCCCAGTCCCTTCACCTGTCCTCACTTCCTGCAAGTTCATAGCCATGGGTCCTAGCCACACAGCGACTTGACCTCCCTCCCCCAGGCCTCTGTGTCAGACAGGAAAGAGGCCTCAAGAATGGGAGGGGGTTGTCAGGGAGACCAGAATGGTGACCATGGTGACCAGGAAAGGGCATTTTGGGTAGAAGAGACATTCACACTGGGAACTGGGGAGAAGGGGATGTGGGCATGGACTGTCTGTCACATGTGGTACCTAAATCCAGCATCAAGACCTAAGAGATTGGAGAGTCCAGAACTGGATCTCCACACTGAGTTCTGTTCTTTTCCCTGGAGTGTGCTGGGAGCTACAGGAGGATTGTGAGCAGGGGAGGGACAGGCTGACTGTGTGCTGGGAGCTACGGGAGGATTGTGAGCAGGGGAGGGACAGGCTGACTCTGGTATCTTGAGGCAGGAGAATGCCTGAGGTGTGGAGAACGGGCCTAATGGCCTAGGAAACATAGCATCCTCATGGCAGGGTTAGATCAGAATTTGGTCTCCAGTGTGTAAGGATGGCGGAGCATCATGACAGTGTGAAGCGTGGTGGTGGTGGCGGCAAATCCTGATGTCTGGACCACAGCCAGCCAGGCACTTTGACTCTGACCACGCAGTGCTCTTTGTAGGTCCCTAACTTCTGTCCTCTGTGCCTTTAGAATGGCTCCCCAGGATACTGGAGATAGAAAGGAGCGGGCAGATGAACACACATATTGAACTGCCATCACCTTCACAAATATTGCTAGCTGTGCACAGAGGCGTGAGCGACTGGAGAGGCCCAGGCCTTTGCAGTGATGCCCACGCCTGGACACTGAGGAGGGAAGAACAGGGTGGGAAACCTCCTGTGTGGGCTTGGATCCCAGCTCCATAGTGGGATGACCTCGGGTGAGTCATTGAAAGATGTCTGAACCTAGTTGGGTGGTGGCGGCGCATGCTTTTAAGACCGCCACTTGGGAGGCAGAGGCAGGCAGATCTTTGTGAGTTCAAGGCAGCCTGGTCTACAAAGTGAGTTCCAGGACAGCCAGAACTATTACACAGAAAAACCCTGTCTGAAAAAACCAAACCAAAAAAAGATGTCTGAGCCATTTTTTGTTTGTTTTATAAAGAAAACATATCCTTCATAAGGGGCGAGGGAGATGACCATGGGTGAAGCACGAAGGCCTGCGTTCAATTCCCTAGCACTCCTATAAAAAGCCAGGCGTGGCACATGTGCCTCTTACCTTAGCACTGCAGAGGCGGAGACAGAAGGATCCCTGGTGCTTGCTAGCCAAACCAGTGAGCTCCAGGTTCAGAGACAGCCATCAGAATAGGTGAAAGGCAATTAAGAAAGACATTTGGCATTGACCTCTGGCCTCTACACACAGAAGAAACTTCCGTTTGTGGTGCAGGTGCTCTAGTCCAGGGTGGGAAGAAGGCTCAAGAGGCTCACAAAACTCAAGGCATCTTTGCAGATTCACAAGTCACATAAGCAGTAGCTGGGAAGGAGGGAGGACAGTCCTAAGTGCAGCTGCCTGCAAGGTGCCTGCACAGAGGACCCCAGTGACACAGCTTCCCTGCATCATCCCTCTGTGGGACTTTCTGGTGCTGCAGCTGCTTTTAAGTCTCAATCCTGTGAGTGACTCCACTGGTTCACCATGCTGGACTCGGAGTAATTTTTTGGGTCCACTGTTGCCCTTTCTGTCTGGATTGGAGTTCAAAGTCACCTTCAGCTACATAGTGCGTAGAGAGTTCAAGGGTGCCTGAGATACATGAGACCCTGTTACTAAGTAAATAAGCCAATACATAAAATAAAAATTAAGGGCTGTCGAGATAGCTCAGTGGGTAGCCTGTTGACAAGTCAGATGGCCTGAGTTCAACTCCCAGAACTCACATGGTAGAAGGACAGAACTGACAAGCTCTCCTCTGACCTTTTTGTATATGTGCTATGGCATGTGGATCCCCCACCCCACAAGTGTAATACATTTTCAATGAAGAAAAAGAATAAACAGACATATATACTCAAAAAGAGAGAGAAGCAGGGGACACCAGATTATAGAATCCAGTGGTTCTCCTTCCTAGCTTGTGGTAGATGCGTGGCCTGAGGATGCCGCGATTTCCAGCAAGTCTCACAAACTGTGGACCTGGGACCTCCGGGGCAGCTGGGAATCATGGGTTCTCTGCTGCTGGCTGCTTGGTGGTCAGTTGTAACAGCAGCATAGGGCGTGAGCACCCCAGGAGGCAGAGTATGCTGACATCTCTGGGGGCAGAACTTGGTCACCACTTCACATTGTTCCTGTGGTTCTGTGTCACCTATGGCTGTCTTCCTGTTTTGCTTTGGGATTAACTTGCTACATAGCCCAGGTTGGCCTTGAATTCACAGAGGCTCTGTCTCCTGAGTGCCGAGAATGAAGGCATGTGGCACTGTGCCTGGCTGGGATTAAAAGAATTTTTGGAGCCATGGTAGCAAATGCCTGTAATCTGAGCACTTGGGAAGTTGAAGTTGGAGTGTTGCAAGTTCTAGTCAGTCCAGGCTGCAGAGTAAGTTCAAGGCTAGCCTGGGCAATGAATGCAGTACAATTCTATCTACAACGTTGAAAAAAGGGGTCAGGTGTTGTGGATAGAGACGTAGTCCAGCAATTCAGCACTGGCTCAGCCTGTGTCAAATGATAGCAGTATTAAACAAGAGGACCTGGGTTCAGTTTCCAGAACTCACAGGGTGCTTTGTGACCATCTGTAACTCCAGTTCCAGAGGATCCAATGCCCTCTTCTGGCCCCTGTGGGCAATGCATGCACATATATACAGGCACATAAAATAAAAACAAGTAAAATCATGGCCTGATGTAGTGATTGATAGACACCTTTAATCTCAGCACTTGAGAGGTGGAGATTTGTGAGTTTGGTCTACATAGTGAGTTTTAGGACAGCCAAAACTATCTAGTGAGACCCTGTCTCAAATCACTACTTCAAAAAAAAAATCTCAAAAATTAAACAGCCAGACTCTCTCTAAGCTAAGCCTTCCCAATTCTTGACCCATAAAACTCATGAGCAATAACAACTAATTGCCTTAAGATACTGAGCTTGGGGTCAGGGAGGTTGCTCACTGGCCTCACAAGCACGAGGTTCTGAGTTCTACTCCCCAATACCGGTGTTAAAGATCTTGGCACAGTGGCTTGTAACTGTAATCCCAGAGCTTGTGAGGTTGAGACAGGAGGATTCCTGGAGCTCAATCTAGCATGAATCAGTGAGCTCCAGGGTAAGTGAGAGACCCTGAGGATTTGAGAGACACCTGACATCTGGCCTCCACACACATGTACTCCTGCACACACATGAACACAAATTGCTGAATTTTTGGGTCATTTGTTGTATGATCGCAAATACAACTTTTCAACAGTTTCTTTCTCAAACAGGTTCTCTGAAGTGCTTTGAACTCATCCAATCTGCGCTGGGCGATGAAGGCACACAGAGCAAAGTAACTTGGTGATGGTGAGATTTGAACCTAGTCTGTCTGCTTCTGGCTTGGGTATTGTGCTACAGGGCCCTGTTGGTTTTAACCATTTTTATGTGGTGTGTGAAGAAACTGGAATGTTCAAGAAGTCCAAGGAGGCCTCTGAGACTCCTGACATTTTAGAAAAGGAATGGGGAGACGTGGGGAAGCAGGGGTGGGGGTGGGGTTCCCTGTAACTACCTCTCAGCCTTGCCATTTCCTGATGGTTCCTCAGGCTGTGCCTCAATTTCCCCATCAGCACAGCAGGGATGCTAGTGGTCACATGGACACCTCCTGGGGGGTCTGTGAAGATGAACCAGGTTAATCCCAGGACTCCCTAGCCTGGGGCAGTGCTGGGGCAGTGCTGGGGAGCATGCTGGGGCCTGCACTGCTAGCAGGCGCTGAGTCTGAGGCTAATGAGCAGGTGCGGCCACAGCAGGCGGAGGCTGAGCTCAGCGTCTGCTCTCTGTGGAAATGGCCGAGCCTGGGTCTCAGTGCCACTCTGCTGGACCCTTACTGCTGCTGCTGCTGCTGCTGCTGCCACCTCAGACCCTGCTGGAGGGGCCCCTGCTGTTTGTGGCTCTGGTGCGCAGCCTCCCACCCCACCTGACCTACTCTCTACTTCCCAGTCCAACCCTGACCTGGTTCTCCAACATCCCCAGGTGTTCCGCCATGGCGACCGGGCCCCACTGGCCTCCTATCCCACAGACCCACACAAGGAAGCTGCCTCCACCTTGTGGCCTCGAGGCCTGGGCCAGCTGACCAAGGTGAGGAGGGAGAGAGGGTGAGGAAGAGGGCTGGGAGATAGGTGATGAGGGTCTGCTGAGACTGCCTCTGTTCCCAGGAGGGGATCCGCCAGCAGCTGGAGCTTGGCCGATTTCTGAGGAGGCGTTACAAGGCCTTCCTAAGCCCAGAGTACCGGCGTGAAGAGGTACTTTGCTGACCTTTAACCCAATGTCCCCTTTGGCCTTCACCTCTTGTCTTTGGTTTCTATCAATCTGACCTGCACTCCCATGGGCTTTTGAGTCAGTAAGGAATCCACACTGACCTCTGAACTTCCCTCAAATTATGATACAGTGTGACCTCAGCCTTTGTCTTGATCTCCAACTATTCCATCCTGACCTTCTGACCTTTGAACCTGATTCGGTCTTTGACCCTTGTTTTGCCTTCCTGATGTTTCTTAGGAGGTGGGGTTTCTTGGGAGGGTTCCAGGCCTACATATACTTGTTTTTTTTTTTTTTTTTTTTTTTTTTTTCTGGCCCAACAAGCCTCTCTGCCAAGGCAATAATCCAAATCAGACCAAATCAAACTGAATTGGAAGCAGCCCAGGTTTAATGGATGCTAGTGCTCCCGGGTGGCCCTCTGGGAAAACACAGAGAAGGGGACGGAGAACCTGGGAGACCACGTGTTCGTTGGGGCGGTAGTTTAAATAGCCTATGGGAGTGGTCTTGACCCTCCCTGGGGAGGGGGTCACCGTTTGGCAGGCTTTCTGGGAGGTGGAGCCTGGACTGAGGCCACTCCCAGGGAAAGGGGCTTGAAATGGAAGTTTCCACCCAACACTCCAAAATGGATGCCAGGAGCTGGGGTGAAGCCCCAAACCAAACATTCCAGACTTTTTTTTGGATAAGGATGTTAGGGGCTGAGGTGATGATGCTTTCACCCAAACAATACCTGGCAAGTCCTCCATCACTGAGCAACACCCCCAGTTCCAACCTTCAGCCTTTGATCTCTGCCCTCATCACATCTGACCTTCCTTTTGTCTCCTGAGTCCTCCTGGCCTTGACTCTGACTCCTCTGAGGGCTGTGTTTTGAATTTTAGCTCTGTGTTATTCAGTTCCCATCTTCAACATCTTGACCTTTTACTTCCAAGCCCCTTGATCTGATCTTCTTTTAACTCTCCACACCTCGGTAGACCCATACAGTCCAACACATCACCCCATCTCTGACCGATGATCCCAGCTTCTAAAGTTTAAGGCCAGACACTGAGTTTTGACCCTCAATGCCTGACCTTTAACCTAACCTACATCAAACCAAATTTGAAGCTTTTGATTTGGGACACTGCTGACCCTTGGCCTGCACCTTTCTACTGCCCTGATCCACCCCAGGTGTACATCCGCAGCACAGACTTTGACCGGACACTGGAGAGTGCACAGGCCAACCTGGCCGGGCTGTTCCCCGAGGCTGCCCCTGGAAGTCCTGAGGCTGACTGGAAGCCCATTCCAGTGCACACAGTGCCTGTGTCTGAGGACAAGGTCAGGGGGGCTGGATCTGATGGGAGAAACAGAAGGATCTTGAGTTCAAGGTCATTCTGGGAACCTTAGGACACTTTCTCAAAATGAAAAGTTTAACAAGAGGACTTGGGATGTAGGTCAGTGGTAGAACCCCTCCTCTTAGAATCACCGAGTGAGGAGGGACTGGGAGTGTGGCTCAGTTGTAAGGCACCCATCTAGACTCTCCCAGTGAGGAGCTGGGGGTGTGGTTTAGAGGTAGAGGGATTGCCTGGCTTGTCCGAAGCCCTGGGTTCCATAACCTGCACCACACATACACAAAAGGGATGAAAGCAAAACGTAACACTGAGCTGGCAAGGGCTCCCTGGTGGGTCCAGAGGGGTAAGCCGCCAGCCCTGGCCAGCTTGGCTGGATACAGGGGAAGCTGGGGGAGAGGCATGGCCAACTGTGAGACCCCAGACGCCTGCTGTCTTCTCTGAGCCTCAGTCTCCCCCAGCTGCTGAGGTTTCCCATGCGCAGCTGTCCCCGATACCATGAGCTGCTGCGGGAGTCCACAGAGGCAGCTGACTACCAGGAGGCCCTGGAGGGCTGGACCGTGAGTGCTGCAGTGGGCTGGTGGGGTTGGGTGTCAAGCAAGGATTGGTCAGGGCTCACCCAACTCTGTGTCTCCATCCAGGACTTCCTGACCCGCCTGGGCAACTTCACTGGGTTGTCGCTGGTTGGAGAACCACTCCGCAGAGCATGGAAAGTTTTGGACACACTGATCTGTCAGGTGAGTCCTCTTCCTCTCCCAGCTGGGGATTTCAGATCTGCACTTGGCCTAGCTGCTTATTATGACAAATGACTTAGCCCTGTGTACCCTGGCTTCCCCTTCTGCATGGTGACAGGCTGGTAGGATGGTGGCATAGCATAATAAACCCCCTTTCCTGGTACCATTCTATTGGATCCATCTAGAATCCCAAATGTCAGATTCCAAGGCATCTCTTGGTAAGGACTCTGATCTGGTCCCTGCTCTGGCCCACACTGTGGTGTGCTGACCTTTGAGGGGTTTGAATAAGGGTCAGGGTCTGGAGGACTGGTTGTCAGTGCAGCGCTTGAGTTTGGACTGCCCGCACCTACATGAAAAACCTGGATGCCGCAGCTCACACCTGAATCTTGGTGCTGAGGCCTTGACAGGAGGATCCCTGGGGCTCAGTGGCTACCAGCCTGGCCTACTTGTTGAGTTCTAGGCCAGTGAGACCCTCAAATTAGGTTGACCAGTCCTGAGAAACATCTGTAGGTAACCTCTAACCTATACACACACATGCACATGTGGGCACACACATGCATTGCACACAAGCACATACAAAACAAATGGGTGTGTGTGTGACTGGGAACTCCCTCTCCAGGCCCTCTCTCCTCTCTCCCCAGCGTGCCCATGGCCTCACCCTTCCATCCTGGGCCTCCCCAGACGTCCTGAGGACTCTGTCACAGATTTCAGCTCTGGATATCAGGGCACATGTGGGCCCACCCAGGGCAGCCGAAAAGGCCCAGCTGACAGGGGGTGAGGTGTGGGGCCCATGGGGCTGGGGGACCTGGTTTTCAGGTGGGGAGGGGGCATATAAGCACTCTGCTCCTGTCCATCAGGGATTCTGCTGGATGCCATCCTCAGCAATTTCTCCCGGGCCCAGCGCCTGGGGCTGCCCCTCAAGATGGTCATGTACTCAGCTGTGAGTCCTTGGGAAGGACAGGCATTGCTGCTACTGGGTGGCAGGGGTGGTAAGACCATGTAATCTAAACCCACTGCCTCAGGTGACCTTTATTGCCTGTAGTCTTAGGGGACTACATCACCAGAAACAGTAAAGATGGGGTAGGGGGTCAGAGGAACTGCCCAGGCACAATTTGCATGTCTGGACAATCATTACAGAATGCCCATGGTGTGTGGATAGGAGTGCTCTGGAATTATTTCTGGGGGTGGGGAATAGCAATGTGGGTGCTAGAGGCTTTCTGGGGTCCTAATTCACTCCCCTCAATGTAATTATCTGCAGCATGATAGCACCCTGCTGGCCCTCCAGGGGGCCTTAGGCCTCTACGATGGGAACACCCCACCTTATGCTGCCTGCATGGCCTTTGAATTCCGGGGGAGCTCCAGAGAACCTGAGGAGGAGGATGGAGAGTGAGGATGGGGATGGCTTGGCCCTGGGTGGGATGGACTCTTAGGCGGAATGGGTGATGCTACTGACCTCTCCACCTCCAGGAATGTCACCGTCTCTCTCATCTACCGAAATGACACTTCCCGCCCCCCCCTGCCGCTCAGGGTTCCTGGGTGCCCAGCCCCCTGTCCACTTGGGCGCTTCCAGCAACTGACTGCTCCAGCCAGGCCTCCAGCTCACGGGGCCCCCTGCCATGGTTCCTATGAGCCTACCAGCCCCCCAGGTGACAGCCCTCTGCACAGGGGTGGGATTGGGCAATTCCCAAGGCCTGGGATTCACAACCCCCATGTTCTTCCTGCAGCCACGGTGCCCCTGCTGGCTGGAGCTGTGGCTGTGTTGGCTGTGCTGAGCCTGGGGCTGGGCCTGCTGGCCTGGAGGCCCAGCTGCCTGAGGGCCCTGGGAGGGGCTATATGAGGGGGGAACGGACAGACACAAAAGCACCCCTTCAGCTGACACTGGATCCCAACACGTGTGCTCACCTGCTTCTCTGACTTGTTACTGTGCTCGCGCGTGTGGGGATGAAGGCTGGGTGGGCCCCAGGCCCTGTGCAGACTTGGACACTCATCTCTCCGCAGTCAGGGGCTATACATACAGGTGGCAGGCAATAAACATATATGCAGGTGAGAGCCTACAGCCTGAGACCACATAGGACTGGAATGTCCTTAAGCAACTCTACTCCCAGTAATTCTGGTGGCAGAACAGATGGGATTATCTCAGGGTCACCTAGTACACCAATTATGAATCAGATGGATAGGGGTTTCCCAGGGTATTGGCTAAGGTAACCAGTGTCTTCTGAAAGCCTCACTCATCACTAACCTAAGCTCTCCCTGAAGTGGCTAAGTTCCTAAAGGACCTGTTGATGAGCCTGCACCCATACCCCACTCCCTGACTAGCAACCACGCCAATAGCATCACCTGGAGCCCCACACCCACTGCCACATCTGACATGGGGAAAGTCAAAGGGTGTTCTGTCTTCAGAGGATGCCAGGCTCCTCTCTGGGGGAGGTACAGGACCCAAGGTCCTGAGGAAGCTAAGGAGTATACCGTGGGACCCCAGGACAGCCTGAGCTAGAGGCTCTGGTTCACAAGGACCAGAATAAACTGAAACCAAACACAGGCTGCAAGGCAGGGCGGGGAAAAGCCAGCTGGGGGCTGTGACTGGCCCCCACCAGCCCACCTTTCCTCAGCAGACCGCTGGAGCATCCTCTGGAAACAGGCCAGAGGTGGGCAAGCACGCCCTGGACCCAGGTCGTCACCCCGATCCTACCCGCGCCGGGACCAAGTCAAACAGCACACCCCACAGAGGGCCTTGAACCAGCCATTTAATAGGAACTCACGAAGGCAGAAGCTCCAGGGCTGCCCACCTCGCCCCTCCACTAAATCCAGACCTACACTGGCCAGGGGCCATGAGTGCAGCCAGGGGCACCAGACCCAGCTGGAAGGTGCTCCAAAAGGGAAAGGCCTGGCTAAAAGAAAACGGGGACAGGGTCCCCAAAGCAAAGTGTCACATAAGCTCAAAATAAAATATAAAGTAAAAATGCTGCATTAGAAAAGTTTACAATGTTAAGCCTTTAAATAGGGAGACTGGCCCTAAAGTGTCAAACACCCAGTAAAAGTCCATGAAGTGCGGCCTCTACCTAAAATATTATGTAAGTGTTGCATTGAAAAAGTAAAAAATTCAAGATGGCCTGTATGTAGTGCTTTGGGGCTCATGTGGAGGCAGAGGGGTGGGGACCCTGAAGTGGCCACCCACCTCAGCATGACCTTATGCTCCAACCCAAGGGGTTTAACTTCAGGGCCATAAGCACCCTAGATTCACAGCAAATGGCCACCTGTGGCTCACTTCCCACATGGACTGTGTGGCTGGGGACATGCACACCCCTCTTTGGGGACCACTGAACTTGGCACTAAGTGCTAGAGGAACAGAACTGGGGAAGGTGCTTGCCAAGCTGTTTCTTTCCTAGTGGCCTAGGTTGCAAGCAGCCTTTGTGAAATTAACCTTCCCACCTTCAACCCTAGGGTACAAGCGTGCTCTTGAAGCCAGTCCAGGTCTAGTCATGCCTCACAGGTGGCTCTTCCCCACAGGCCTGGTCGGAGTAGGGAGGTGGTGGGGGCTGTTCCTCAGCCAGCCCATAGCTGGGGTGGCCACGACTGCGCTTGGCTTCTTTGATGTACAGTTCCAGAAGTACCTTGGTAGGCTGCCTGTCCACTTGCTCCCGGGGCACGCCGTGGCTGAGCAGCCAGCTTAGGAGGTCCTTTCGAGTTGGGTTGGGCCCCAGCATGAGCTTGGTGCGGCCTGGCTGGCTCTGGCGCCAAAGCAGGCCCACGTCAGCAATGGTCTGGATCTCCATCACAGCCTCCAGCACTGTCATGCCACGCACCAGCAGACTCACCAGGGAGAGCCGCAGCTCAGAGGGTGCTGCGGTGAGCAGGCGCCGCTGCAGGCCCTGAGTGAAGGCCACATCCTCTGGGGCCAGGTCCACAGGCCCCTCCGGGTCAAGGTAGATCCACTCAATCATACCCAGCTCACGTACCAGCTGGATGCCTTCCTCCATGGTGGTCCAAGGCCTAAAGGGCAGCTCAGTGGCCTCAAAATGCAGGGAGGATTCCCAGCGCTGGCGCCAGGCCTGTAGCAGCCAGCTCAGCAGCGTCTGGCAGCCGCTCCCTCGCAGGGCCTTGCAGCGGTAGTTAAAGATGGCATCATGCGTGAGGTCACCCAGCAAACCCAGCTCCCCGGAATTCAGGGACAGGGCAGGGCCTCCCTGGTCATACACCCTCAGGATCCAGGTGACCATGAGCTCATTGGGGTTCTGCTTGAAACGCCGTGAGATAGCCAACAGCTCCGTGTATGTGTAGTAGCGGTCCCCCCGACCTATCTGGGTGGGCACGAGCACTCTCTCCGCCATGGCCCTACAGCCTCAAGGCTAGGACAGCAAGGGGGCTAGAAGCAATGTTGCTGCGGAGGCTGCAAAAAGACACAGGGCATGGTAGTGGTGACAAAGGGTCACGTTCCCACCTAGCATCCCCTTTAGGGGATGTTTTAGACAGAAACCCCTCAGACCCCCAGATGTCAAAGGTCCCGGAGGCTTGCACATGTCATCAGGGTGGTCAGAGCCCAGTGCTGTACATCATGGGGGTTACCAAGAGCAGTATGACAGGATGCCTCATAGCAACCTGGTCCAACTTCTTTAGCCATTCCTATTAAGACCCCTACCCCTATTACACACAGCCCTGCTGTTCTTACCTGGGGGAAGCAGGCTGTCTGCAGGAACCACCTGTAGGCAGGAAGGAGAGGGAAAGAAGTTGGTAAGGTACAGGAAGATCATGATACCCCCATTCACCCCTCCTTGGAGTCAGGACCCCTCAGACCCACAGGTGTCAAAGGTCCTGGGGAGCTCCATGTCCTCAGGGTGATCAGAGCCCAGTGCTGGACATCACAGGGGTTCCCGAGCATAGACACTGACAGCATTTCTTACAGCATAATGTCTCTAGTGCTAAAAACGCACGAGCAGAGTCTGACCTGAGCTGTCGGTACCCGCAGGCCTAAAACCTTTACCACGCCTCAGACAACCCTTCTGCTCACCTGTAGGGAAGCCTGGCTATCTGGAGGAACTGCCGTCTGCTGGCAGGAGGGAGAGGGGAAAGAGGCTGGTGAGATACATGAAGAGCAAAACTTCCCTGTCTACTCCCTTTGTAGCCAGGACCCCTCAGACCCCTGGGTGTCAAAGGTCCCTGGGGGGCACCATGTCCTCAGGGTGGTCAGAGCCCAGTGCTGGACATCACAGGGATCCTGGTAATATGAATACTCCCTCTCTGAAGTCTGAAGGTCACTTGATGTCCCCAACACCCAAGAAACAAGGAGAAATTCTCCTAGAGCTGAGAACATGTTCTTTTTCAGATAACACACATTCCTGTCTTCTGATAAATATTATTTTAATAATGACTCCTATGTAAATTCAAGGTTTTCTAAAAAGCATAATATTTTTTATGTGCATATGATATACTAGGACTTAAAGAATGCTCAAAAATACACTGTATTCAGTCCAAAATCCAGTGGACAGATGATAATGCTGACAGCCATTTTGTTCCCTCTACTGAGTTTGAAAATTGGGTCCTTCCTGCACCTTACCCAGCCCTTACTCCTAGAAGGTAGGAAATACTGCCACCTGCCCTTGATGTGTCTGCTCCAAATTTATGTGAGATGGCTCACTGACCAGCAGACCAGTATGGAGTTATGAACAGCAGGGCTGGGATCTTTACTAACTAGCTGACTGGTCTCATGGGAGTTTTACTATGTAATATCCCCTTAATTACTGATCCAAATTATGGAAAGTTACCTAAGAGAAAAGGTATACTCTTTTATGTGTAGACAGATCAAAAAGTGAAGGTTCTCACCACGAGATGATGGTAGATGGTTACTTGGCTTCAAGATACACCTGTAATACAGGAAGGACTTGGTGAGGCTATATGTGTGGGGGACAGGCCACGGGTGTAGAACATCAAAACCAGAGCCCCTCAGACCCTCCAGGTGTCAAAGATCCTGGAGGGGCACTGTGTCCTCAAGGATGATCGGAGCCCAGTGCTAAGCATCATGGGAGCCTCAGATCTTCTGTAATGTCAAGGCTACTTGCCTTCAGGGATGGTGGCCAAGCTATAAACACAAAATCCACTAGTTGCTCCAACTTCCCCAGTGACAGAGGTCCATAGATTCCTATGGACCCACAGCATGAAGAGGACTCTGATGCTCCTGTCTTGACTGTATCTGCTAGTAACCTTGAAAACCAAAACCTGTAAAGACACAAATCCCTCCAAAGTACCTGGTAGGAGAAGTGAAAGGGTTGTTCTATGGAGGAGAAAAAACAAACAAACAAAAAACCCAACCACACACACACACAAAACCAAACAAAACACTTTAAAGATATAAATGATATAAACAAGGACTTTACTCAGCAAGATTTGAACCACCCTATGAAAGACACGTGGCAGATGTCGTTGCAATGAACACAAAGAGAACAGCAGGATCCCCGGAGGAAAGAGTCTAATCGAGTGTGATAATGGCACTGACCAGCAGGCAGAAAAAGGCTGTTTTAGAGGTGAACGTGTGGTTAAAATATTTTGGGTGAAATATATAATTTACTTTTGAAATTCGAGTAGCTGGGATGACATGCTTGCACCATCAGGACCAACACAGTATTAGTATTCTTGTAGGTGAAAAAAGGCCTGACTTCCTTTCTCCTGTCTACTCCTACCTGCTGCTCCGAAGCAATCCAGTCTTCCACGTGCACTCACTTCCGCCTTGGTAACTCCGTATCTTGTATCTGCCCCTACACCCCATCCTCCTCCAGCCCTTACGTGTTCTAGGTTGCACAAAAATGTCAAAATCCCTCACGGGAGAGGGGCAGTGGTAGAGATTTCCCACGGAGAGAACCTGCAGGTAGCACGGGGCTGTCACTGGGAGGAAAATTCTATGTCACACACACCCCCTCCCTGTCACCTAAAACGGGTAAGATGGCGGACAAGACCCGCGACGTGAGCAGCAGAAATGGCGTAACCCGGCTAAGGCGCAGACAAAGGAAGGCCGGTCCCGGCAGCCCCAGCTCCACGCACCTGGCGGAAGGCACCATCCCCGAAAGTGTCCGCTCCCCTTCAGGGGACACCCCGGTCCCAACCCGAGCGCTCCCGCGGCCCCAAGCAGCACCCTTGAGCCCGTCCACGCGACAGGCACGCCCGCGACCGGGCCACGGATACCGCAGGCCACGCGCTTCGTAGCGCGCAAAGCTGCACCGCACACCGCGTGGCGCCGAGGCCAACCTCGAGAAAACTCACCCTCGAGAAGACAGAGGTCACGTCCCACGCCCTCCGCCAGCGCGCGCCAGAGCCGCGCCGGAGCCGCGAGTCCCACTTTATAGCGCGCGCCGCCTGTCAGTCCCGCCCACCGCGCCCGCAGGGCCCCGCCCCTAGCGTCTCAGGCTCCGCCCCGAGGGAGCCTTCAACCGAGGCTTTGCTGGGCCCACGCGTTGAGGGTGGAAGAAAGACCAAGCGTCCGTGGCCGCTGAGTATTACTGGTTAGGAGATAAGATGTGTTGAAGGACGTATCTGGACAGCTCTTCCGTCACTCTCGACAGGCAGGTCTGAGGCAGCCCCCAAGGAGGGGCGGGACGAGAAAGGCCCCCTAGGGGTAGGCGGGGCCAGACACGGAAGCCACGGGCTCGCCAGCGCGGCCAACAGTGGTCGCCGCCGCAGCGCGGGAGGCGGGACCAGGCACAGACTGACGGATTTATAGGGAAGCACGGGCGTGGTGCCGTTAGAGGCGACTGTGCTCTGTGATGGGCGGGGAACGGGGACGCTCGGGCGGAGTGGGCGTTCTCTGTGCCTGAAAGAGAGTGGCCGGGACTGGGCTGCTGGGTCTGAGGGAGGAGGATTGGGCCCTGGATCTCGGTCAGAGGGAGGAGGGCTGAGGTGAGGACCCATGGATCTGAGGGAGGAGGGCCGGGCCCTGGATCTCGGTCAGAGGGAGGTGGACTGAGGAGGGAGGAGGGCTGAGGTGTGGATCCCTGAATCTGAGGGAGGTGGGCTGGGGCCTAGACCCTGGGATCTGAATGAGAATGAGATATGGACTCCTGGGTCTGAGGAAGAAGCTGGGGGTGGGGTGGGGTGGGGGACACTTGGACCCTAGGGAGAAGGGTCAGGGTTCTCAATTATTGGTTGGGCTGGAGTGTCTCAACCACAAAATAATAGAAATTTGTTTTTTGTTTTTTTACACAGTTTACCTCATACAAGTTCACAAGTTCACACAGCACACTTGGGCATGGATTTTAATTTATTTTTTAACTCTATGAACATACACATTGGGTGATGTTTTTTTCTTTCTCCTTTTCTTCTTCATTTTGCTCTCCAAATAGTCTTTCCTTGTCAGTGCCTTTGGAGCTGTTATGTTCTTCATGAGACCTGAGTGTCCTTTGTTCAGCTGGCCCCTGCTCATTAGGGCTTTTTCTTTCTTCCGAGATTAGTCCTGGAACCTAGAGGTCTTGATTCTTCTCTTAGGTATGTAAATGAGTTTCCATTATGACTGCTGGATCGCAGCAGAGGAAAGGCAATGTTCTCAACAAGGAGTGTCTCTCGGTGCCTTCCCTTTTTCCCCTCACTGTGGTCTTCCTGATTTCTGTGGAACTGCCACAGGACCCTTGACAGGTACCATTCTCTCTGCATTTCAAGCTACTCCAATCCACATGACTTCCCTGTTGCAGAATATTTTTTTACACTGTGAAGATGTGTCTTTGCCAAGGCGTCTTCTGATTGGTTTAATAAAGAGCTGAATGGCCAATAACTAGCCAATGGCCAATAGGAAGAGGTTAGGCAGGACTTCCAGAGACAGGACTTCAGGAAGAAGAAAGGCAGAGTCCTGGGAGGTGCAAAATGTAAGAGAGGTAATGCCAAGTGGCAGGACAGGCCAAGCTTTTATAATTAATAATGTCTCTATGTCACTATTTGGGAGCTGAATGGCAGGACAGAGAAAGACTCATTACACTCCTTCCCCAATCACCTTTGCTCATCTGTAGTCTTAGCAAAGAACTCTCAAATTGCCTCAACTCTAGATAATCTGTGTGCAGATTATCTTGGTTAGGTTAATTGATCTGGGAAGGCCCACCCATAGTGGGGGACCATGGGCTGTATAAATGGAGAGAGCTGTACACACGTGCTCACATTCCCGTTTCCTGACTGCAGATGTGATGTGACCAGCTGCCACCTCAAGCTCCTGTCTGCCTCCTTAGCCCACCCCTACACCATGTGATGGACTGTACTTTAACTGTGAACCCTTTCCTTACCTTGCTTTTATCAGGGTGTTTTATCATAGCAACAGAAAAATAAGACTTTTTTTTTTCTCATAGCATAGATGCCCTCACCTCTCGTCTGTTTCCTTGTGGGCACATATTTTGCATTCCTCTGCACAGGATTGGGATTGTGTTTATTTGATCACTTTTGTAGATCTAGTATAAGGCATGTAGTTGCAGCTCGCCTTTATTTAAAAATGGGCACCTTTGCTGGGAATGTGGCTCCGTTGGTAGATTGCCTGCGCAGCTTTGTAAGAAGTGTTGGCTTCAACCCCAGCAGTATGTAAACCAGGCATGGTTGTGCCCACCTGTAATGCCAGCCTGAGATTCAGAACTTAGGTTCTGAATTCAGACCAGCCTGGAATACATGAGGAAGTGTCTACATTGTTTTGAAACTAAAATGTATTTATTTTAGATTTATATATGTGTGTCTGTGTCCCACAGGTGTGCCTCGTGCCCTCAGAGGTCAGAAGAGTCTTGAAACTGGAGTTAATGAGCTACCATGTGGGTTTTGGGAATCAAGTCCTGGTCCTCTGCAAAAGCAAGTGCTCTTCACAACTGAGTCATCTGTCCAGCCCTTTATGACTTTTTGATAACTCAATTGTGCAGTTCTTTTTTTCAAATATATTTTTATTTTCATGAGTGTGTGTGTGTGTGTGCATATGTTGCGGGGTATATGTATATGTGTGGGTTCAGTACCTGCAGAGGCCAAAAGAGGCCAACAGATTCCCCTAGAACTGGAGTTACAGGCAGTTGTGAGCCACCCAACATGGATGCTGGTAACTGAACTTCTGGGAAAGCAAGGAAGCACTTAACTACTAAGCCATCTCTCCAACCCTTTGATTGTGCAGTTCTTGGAGGTGAACTTTGTAGATAATATCCTGAAGGTTGGACCTGTGTGGTAGACCATTGCCTCTACTCTACATACAAGGAAACCGAGTCCCAAGTCAACCTTGCTATGAGTCAGAACTAGTAAGTGACAGTGTCTAGACCAATGAGAATAAGAAGAGAGGAGCCTCATCCTCCTCTGCAGTAGGTAGGTGGTGGGTTTACTTGATACCAACCCTTCCCTGTTCAGCAGATGACGGTTGGCTGCACGCCTCTCTCCCGAAGCCCTCCCCTGAGCAGCTTGTGTTGAGGGCACTGGGACGAAGAATAGGGTAGGGAGAAACTGCAGGAAGGGATGGGATGTGAGCTGAGGACTTGAATAGGGTTTTCTCGGAAAAGGTGAGTTATTAATTATAAAACCACAAGCTGGAGTACGCAACAGTGAGCACACCTTTAATCTCAGCACTCAGTACGCAACAGTGAGCACACCTTTAGTCCCAGCACTCAGTACGCAACAGTGAGCACACCTTTAGTCCCAGCACTCAGTACGCAACAGTGAGCACACCTTTAGTCCCAGCACTCAGTACGCAACAGTGAGCACACCTTTAATCTCAGCACTCAGTACGCAACAGTGAGCACACCTTTAATCCTAGCATTCAGTACGCAACAGTGAGCACACCTTTAATCCTAGCATTCAGGTGGCAGAGGCAGGCCCATCTCTATGAGTTCCAGGCCAGCCTGGTCAACATAGTAAGATCCTGTTTCAAAAACAAAACCACAACAGAAATCAAAAGAACTAAACGTTGAAGTTAAGACATGGGGTAAGCAAATAAACATTAAGCACCATGTGGCCCATTAGTGGCGCACACCTCCCCACCACCCCACACACACACCAGACAGGGTTTTTCTGTAGCTTTGGAGCCTGTCCTGGAACTTGTTCTGTAGACCAGGCTGACCTGGAACTCACAGAGATCTGGTGGTGGCGCACACCTTTAATCCCAGCACTCAGGAGGAAGAGACAGGCAGATCTCTGCGAGTTCTAGGCCAGCCTGGTCTACAGAGTGAGTTCCAGGACAACCAGCGATACACAGAGAAACCCTGTCTTGAAAAAACAAACAAAAAAGCACCGTGTGTATGCCAAGGACCCTCACCCCAGTCTTTCTGCTGGTCTTTGATATTTTACCCCTGAGTCCCTTTTCTGTCCCTCTATTAAGAGTAGCCCACGATGGATAAGGTGGGGTGGAGGAATATGACAGCTGCACTTCAACAAAGTCAAGTAATGAAATATTTTGGGCAGAAAATATTTTTCTTTAAAATATAAGTTATTACTCTGTTTTGAGGGGAGTCAGAAGTTAAATAACTCATGAGTATATGGATGGAGGCCAGCTTGTCAGGTAGCTGGCAGCCATTGATATCCTTTAATTGTCCTGTCCTAAGACCACATGGCCTGGACTGCCAGGACGGACCAGAAGTTCATGTAGTTCAGATAGGAGAAGAGACCTGAGAAAGAGGGCAGAGAAGACAGAGAGGTCAGTAGGCTAGCCCTCACTATGTACCCCACACAGTCCTACCTTAACCCCTGCCCCATCCCTAATCCCAGAGTCAACTCCACCCTCATGTTGTCCCCAACCCACCCCAAGCCTACAGGAATGCCTAGCCCTGGCTCCAAGTCAAGTCCCACCCTTCCTGGCCCTGTGTGCAACCTGAGCCCCACTCCTAACAATCCCCATCATCTGCACCACTGAGGCCACCCCCGTGCCAGTCAGACCAGTCATGAAGAAGAAGAAGACACTGATCCAGGCCAGGTAGAAGCTGCTTCCCAGCGTGTAGGTCATTCCTTCCTGTAAGAACTTTTGGGCTTGCATCAGGTAGAACAGGACCCCCAGAATGATGCTGATCCCTGTGTGGCATAGACCAGGACCACATGTGAGCCCCCTATGGGCTTAGTCACATGGCTGTGACTCTATGGTGCTGGTTTCTTTAAACTCCCTATGCAGCTGAAGATGACCTGAACCTCTTCCTGTCTCAGACTTGTGTCAGCACACTTGGCATGTGCCATTCAGGATGAACTTTGTGCACTTGAGGCAAGTGCTCTACCAACTGAGCTACACCTCCAGCCCTCTGTTTGCCTCTGCCTCTGCTTCCTTCCTGGCTTTCATGCTCCATTTTCCTTCACTTCATACCTTCCTTTTGGTTGTTGCCATTTTGAAATAAGCGCTTGCTTTATAGCCCAGGCTAGCATTGGACTCATTATATAGGTCAGACGGATCTTGAACTTGCTGATAAGTTCCTCTAGCCTCCCAAGTTGTAGGATTGCAAGTGTATGTTACCACATTGTCCCCAGTGTCCTTGATCTCCAGACCTTAAACCTCCATCCGTGGCCTCCTGACAGTACCCTGTTGTGAGATACTGGAAGGTTTTGGAACTCTCAGGCCAGGCCTCTTAAAGCCTGCCTCTGCTCCTTCCCTTAGAGCAGCCTCTAATGGCCCTGAGCCTCAGTATTCTCAGCTGTGTAGTGGGCATAACCGCCAACCCATCTGTGAGGGGCATCGTGAAGGTGTGTGGTTATCAGTTATATCCTGACCCATGAAAAACCTTGAGGACTGGGATGATTCTCATGACCACTGGCTCTTGGGATTCTGGGGCCACAGAGTGAGAATTCGACCATTTTGGGTAATTTGAATTGATAGGAAACTTTGTGAAAAGGGAGAGAAAACACTTTTTCAGATTTAACAGAACTGGGGCATTTGTTTTTTGCGTTATTGAAAATAATGTAAGAAGTGCCCTATATTTAGTTAAAGGACGGGACAGGGTTATCTGACAGAAATGCCTTTTTAAAACTGAGGTGTTCTCTACCTACTGTGGCTTATATTGAAACAATTATATTTAATATTTATTTTCTTTTTTAATTATAGGTATGTGGTGGGGAGGGGGTTGTTCACAACTGGATGCAGTGCCCTCAGGGACCAGAGGGGGCATTACAGGTGGTTGTGAGCGCTGAGAACAGCACTCTGGTCTTCTGCAAGAGCGCTGTGTGCTCTTAACCAGCTATCTTTCCAGTCTCAACAGTTATATTTAGACAATTGGAGGTGTGATGCCTTAACCCCAGCAAGGGAGAGACTGAAGCAGGTAGGTGGCTGCGATTCCTGGGCAGCCCAGCTAGAAACGGACACATTGATGATCTAGCGCATGCTACCCCACAAAGCAGACAGCTGCTGGCGGCCAGCAGGCAGGAGCTGCCCTCTCCTCAGCAGTGCTGCTCCTCTCCAAAATGTTTTGTGCCATGACTGCAAGTTGTGGTCAGTTCCTGCCAAAGACAGGAGGACAACATCAGTTGTTGCCAAATTGAAATACCCTCAACCTTTTACAGTCTGGGCACCTGTATGGAAACAGATGTTCTAACCAGCATGCCAGTTTTGAAGCATTTGGGAGAGGTTGACTATAGGAAGGGTGAACAAGCTAGCTTCAAGTGCTGACCCTCCATCTCTCTCACCATCCTCACATTTCAGACCTGGGAAGGAGACCACATAGAGCACCCATTTGCATGTGCCTGGAGACTTAGATGTGTCACTAACCCATGTGCCTCAGATGGGCCCTAGAAACTTGTCTGGAGGTTTTACCAGGGGATTTTCAGTTATTTATATGACCTTGACCAAGGGTAATGAGGGGTGAGGGAGGAAAGGGACGCTTGCCCAGCTCATAAGATCAGACACACCAACCTTGGGACTCAGTGCGGTGACAAAGATAATGGAGTTAATGTTTTCTAATTGAATACTTACTACGTCATCACATGACAGAAAATTTTATCTTCAGTGGGCTGAGAGGTGGTTCAGTTGGTAGAGTGCTTGCCTAGCATGCACAAAGCCCTGGGTTCTATCTCCAGAGCCACAGAAACTTGGTGTGCCAGCATACACCTGTTATCCCAGCACCGGGAGGTAGGAACAGGAGGAGCAGAAGTTCACGGACATACTGGACATACTTGACTGCATATATATGTCGATCAAGGTCAGCCTCAGCTACTTGAGACCCAGTTTAAAAAAAGAAAAAGGAAAATGTATCCCCACTCAAGGTATGAGAGAGGTATGACTTGGGGAGATGAAGTAGTTTGAAGGAAATGCTGTTAGGAAGGCAGAACTGCACATGGAGCTGCGTGTAGAGGTGGAGTCCAGGCTGTGCTAGGGACGATGTCCGTGGATGGGGTTGAAGAAGGTGATGGAGTTGGGAATTGCCTGGGATGAGTTTCAGGGGACGTTCACAGCTGGTAGGTTAGAGTACTGACTGAGACGGAGATGAAGCTAGAGAGGTATTGGGACTCAGGGTGAGGTCGAACTTATTAAATGGACGTGGCTGGGTGGACCTTGGGACAGTCATGGAGGGTAATAAGGCTTGTGGCCAAGTTGGGTGTTGAGATTTGTGAAGAGGCTGAGGATAGTAAGGAGTGTGGTTTGGGAAAAGATGGATTCAGGACGAGGTGGAGATGGAACTGGTGTTAGGGAGGAGGTCTGGGCATTTAGATTTGCTGGCTTTGAGATGGGAGTTAGAGATGAGGCTGGTTTCAGGCCTGAACACAACATGGTGACTGGGAATTTGTAAGGCGGTAGGGCTAGGCCTGAGGGTGAAGATGAGGATGGGATGGGCTGAGTATAGAGTAAGTGTGGCTGTCCTTCATGATGGGCGTCCATGGGAAGCCTCGTAGTAACATGCCTGTCATGAGGCTGCAGATGAAGAGAGAGAAGTCCATCAAGGGCATGTTGGTTCTGGGGAAGAATATGATGCTGATGAGACCCAAGCAGACACAGAAGCTCATGACACCAGAGATGAGAAGGCAGGCCCAGGCCAGGTCCAGCAGGTCTGGGAAAAGAAAATCAAGAACACCAAGCCTGTGCTGAAGAGATGGCTTAGCAGTTAAGTGTGCTCACTGCTCTTCTGGAGAACCTGAGTTCACACTAGCTGGCTTACAACCACCTGTAACTTTAGTTTCAGGGAATATGATGACATCTTCTGGCTTCTGTGAGCACCCACACTAATGTACATGCCCCCACACAGACACATAAATAAAGATTTAAAATAGGTGGTCATGGTGGGGCCTGCCTCTAATCCCAGCTCTTAGGAAGCAGAAGAAGGCAGATCTCTGTGAATTTGAGGCCAGCCTGGTTTACACAGTGAGAACTTGTCTCCAGTAAATAAATCTTAAAAAAAAAAATTAAAGTGCAAAGTGATTGAGGAAGTGCCTGACATTAACCTCTGGCCTCCACATGTGTGTGCACATGCATACATGCTCTCTCTCTCTCTCTCTCTCTCTCTCTCTCTCTCTCTCTCTCTCTCACACACACACACACACACACACACACACACACACACACACACACACACACACACACACACACTCTCTCTCTCTCTCTCTCTCTCTCTCTCTCTCTCTCTCTCTCTCTCTCTCCTTGAAGCCAGAGGAGGGCATTAGATTACCTGGAACTGGAGTTACCCAGGATTGAGTTAAGGACCATGAAAACTAATGCTTTGCTTTGCTGCAACCAATGCTGCTTCAGTGAAGGTAAAATAAACTTTTTCCTCCCCAAGTTGCTTTCGGTCATAGTGTTTTAGCACAGTAATTGAAACCCGTACTAAGATGGTTCCTGAGAAAAGACACCTGGAAGTTGTCTTCTGGCCTCCACACACACGCTCACAGACACACTTGCACCTGCACGCTTATGTATGCATGTATACACAAACCAACACTGAACTCTAAAAAGTGGGGATTGGATGCATCAGGTCTGGCATGTGGGATCTACTTCTTAGTGACATCAGGCATGAAGAAGTTGTATGGGCATCAGCGAGTACCTAAGGAGGGGAGAAATTGTTCCTTGGAGTTCTCTGGGACAAAGAGGATTCCTGAGTCTCGGGAGGGATGGGGACAGGGCCAACCTTACAGGCATTCTTATCATATTCATTCATGCAGGAGATGTCAGGGCAGCGCACGAAGAAGATGGTGTCAATGGAGATGGTCTCTGTGGGTGACAGAGGCACTTGGAAGTGGATCCAGGGCTGCCACAAGGCGATGAGGTTGAGCATCAGCATACCGGCCACAGTCAGTACCAGGCTAAGGTACCGGCTGATCTTCTTGGCTTCGAGCAACAGTCTCCAGCCCATGGGCACCAGTGGCTGGCGTTTGCTCTGCATTCTGTGACAAATCATGTGACCAGCATCAGCAGGAAAGTCCATCCACACTGCCCAACCACCCCACCATCGTTCTTCAAATCCCATCTGAGAAGCCAGGTATGGTGGCACATGCCTTTATTCTCAGCACAGAAGACAGAGACAAGAGGATCTGAGTTCAAGGTCAGCTTGGTCTACATAGAGAGCCCCTATTCCAACAAAACAAAACATCGTACCTCATCTGCCTTGTATCTGTTCAAATCCCTTATGTTTCACTCAGGTACCCCTCTAACACCTGCTACACCTCCAGTTTCAAATGTAGTTATACAAGTCCAGACTTGAATGTGGCCCCCTTTGTGCCCCTCCTCTACTCACCTACTGGAGCCCATTGCAGTAGAATTGCTTGACAGTTTGAGGGAACTGCTAGTAGTACTCTGACTGGACAGAGAGTGGTGTGTCAATCCTCCCAGATTGTCCTTGGAGTCCCAGATGAAGGACTCAAAGCTCCCGATGCTGGCCTCTGGACTCTGTGTTATAGATGGGGGGACATCCACTCTGGGCCTGATTTGCTTTCTGTTGAGGTTGTGTGGTGGGGTCAAGGAGAGGTGGCTGTCAGTTTGTAAGCTGTGGATTTCTGACTGGACACTGCACAGAGTATGCGAACTTAGGACGTCAAGTTGGCGATTATGGTAAAGGGAGGAGCCCTCTTTGGAACTAAGCCAGCGACTGTAGGCAACAGATTGTATGTCTTGTGTATTGGACTGGAAACCCTGGAAGCGGTCCTCTTGAGTGCTGAGCCTTTGAGGGAGAACGGCAGATGGGGAGGAAGCCTGGGCACTGAGCCTCCGAGGAAGAAAGACGGATGCTGGCGGTTCCTGGATGCTCACCCTTCGGGTCATAGGTGTGGATGTTGATGGTTCCTGGCTGCTGAGTCCTCGAGTGTGGATGATGGGCACAGGTGCTTGTATGTTGACCTGATGACCTTGGGTGGCATCTGGGAGGCTGGAGGTCACTTTCAGAGAGTCTTGGGTTTTATTTTGTGTGCTGTCGGGAGCTACTGTCCCCTTGCTCTGGAGGCCAGAGGAGTTCTGGTCCATGTGGAGAAGCAGGATGGTGCCAGTCCCTGAATGTACTCAATTTGCACCAGCCTTTGCTTCCAGGCACTCCTATGGCATCCTGGATACATGTAGGTCTGACTCTAAAGTTACCTACCCCTTTGGCTGTGGTTCCTGCTGTCTGTCTCTTTGTTCCCAGGGAATTTGGGCTAGGCAGCAGTTGGGGGTGGTGGGGTGGGTTCTATGACAGTTGGAGGCGTTCCAAGAGGCTGCGGTTGGCCATGGCCTCAGACTCCACCGTAGACCTTTGTGAGTGACCTGGGTGTTAGGGCTGGGTCAGTGGGACTGGATGGAGTCTGGATTGGGTAGGACAGGGTGATGCTGGGTTATTGAAGGTCTGGGCTAGGCCTGGCTAAGATCAGGGCTAGGCAGGACTGAGTCAGGGCTGGGTCAGCAGCATGTTTGAGATGAGTTCTAGTTTCTAGAAGATCTGAACTTATAATTCCTTCCACCTACTTGCGTCTTTCCCTCAATTCCCGAGCTTGCTCTGAGCCAGTTCCTTGCTTTTCTTCCCTTCTCTGCCTTTGTGTTTCACTTGTTCCCTTTTCTTTCTTATCTGTCTCTCTTGCCCTTCATCCTCCTCTGAAACCTCACAAAAACATAGTCTGCTCCTTGCTCCTGAAGACTTCAGATCTGGTGTTGGGGCCAGGAAGACCCAGCCACAGCTTAGTAAGGACAAAGGTAGGCAGGCATCCTACACAGGGAGAGGGATGTTTGAAACCCTCTTCCCCCAGCTGGGTATGATGGTGCATGGCTGCAGTTCCAGCAATCAGAGTCAGGCGGATTGCATTGAGTTTGATATCCTGGGCTACTGAGTCAAAGGTTATCTCAAAATAATAACAACAAAAACAACAACAGAAAATATTCTGGTCTTTTCCCTTACTTTCTTTTAATGAACTTCAGAGGAAAAACTACTCACAAATTTTTTATGTTTATTATGCAAACACCCATATTATTAGATTTTATTTTTACATCTGTTTGTTTCAATATTTATATTTTCTTTCTCTATAATTTATTTATTTATCTATCTATCTATCTATCTATCTATCTATCTATCTATTTATTTATTTATTTATATACGTTGTTGTTTTGCTTGCATGTATGTCTGTGTGAACTGGAGTTATAGACAGCTGTGAGCTGCCATGTGGGTGCTGGGAATTGAACCTGGGTCCTCTGGAAGAGCAGTCAGTCCTCTTAACCGCTGAGCCATCTCTCCAGACCCCACTTATATTTTTTTTTATGAGTATGCATGAATGCCTGTGTGTTTCGGTGTGTGCCATGTGCATGCAGTGCCTGTAGAGGCCAGAAGAGAGTGTCAGACTCTCTGGGTCTGGACTGATAGGCAGTTGTGAGCCTCCAGTTGTGGGTGCTTGTCCACTGCAAGAGCAATAAGTGCTCTTAACTGCTGAGCCAACTCTCCAGCTCCACATCTATCTATTTATTTGTGTGTGTGTGTGTGTGTGTGTGTGTGTGTGTGTGTGAGAGAGAGAGAGAGAGAGAGAGAGAGAGAGAGAGAGAGAGAGAGAACCACAGGGAGTGTGTGGAAGGCAGAGGGCAACTTCTAAGAGTCAGTTTTCTCCTACCTGTGGATTGCAGGGGCTGGGAAAGGCTCCCACCTGTTGAGCCCTACATTGTTGGCCCTTATTTGTTTGTTTACTATACTGCTATCTAGCCCTGGCTGACCCTAAACCTACTACGTAGTCCAGGTTTGCTTCAAATTTATAACAATCCTCCTGCATCAACTTCGTAAGTGCTGAGATCATAGATGGTACCACCATGCCTAACTTGATCACATTTCAGTAATTATGTAATATTGAGAATCCAGGTGTTATTCTTTTGTTTGCTTGTTGTTTTGAGACAGAGTCTCTCTACATAGCCCTGGCTGGCCTGGAACTCACTCTGCAGACCAGGCTGGCTTTGAATTCACAGAAATCTGCCTGCTTCTGCCTCCTGAGTATTGGGATTAAAGGTGTGCACCACTATGCCTGGCCTTAGTAGATGTTGTTAATTTTTTATTTTTAAAGATCAGAGATGAATTTTGAGACATGTCTGACTATACTATGCTTTCCAGTTCTAAGGGGTTATAACTGCAACTTTGAGCAACTTTGAGCCAGGCTTGGTAGTACTGGTGCTAGGAAGAGGCAGGCAGATCACTTTGAGTTCAAGGCCAGCCTGATATACACAGTGAGTTCTAGGTAGGCCAAAGTTACATGGTGAGACCCTGTCTCCCTACCAAAATCTAAGAGAAAGCTGCATTCCAAAATGGCATGAAATATGGTATATTCCATTGTTGAGGTTTTTTTTGTCTACTGGAACCAAATTTCAAAATGAAACAATGGTGGTTTAAATCAGAAGCCCTTGCTGGACAAACTGGCACACTCCTTTACTCTCAGACTAAATATGCTGAAGCAGGAGGATCCTCAGGATGTCAAAGTCAGTCTGGTCTACATAGTGAGTTCCAGGTCAATATTGAAATCCTATCTAAAAACAAACAAACAGCAAAAACAAAATAAAACAAAACAAAATCCAGGTCAGTAAGCTGGCTCAGTGGGCGAAAGCACTTGGTGCCGAGTCTGAGGGCCTGAGTTTGTCTGATGATTTAAACCCTATGCTAGGAAGAGAGAGCTGACTCCTTAGGTGATGGTACTCATGTTCCCCTTCCTATCTACAGAAACAAACAACAAACCTTCAGACCAAAACCACAAAGCTAAGGCTGGGATTGTAGCTCAGTAGAGTGTTCATTTAGCATAAAGCCCTGGTTCCATCCCTGCCTGGCACAAACCGGGCACTGCTGTCATCCCTGCACTGGGGAGGTGGAGACAGATCAGAAGTATAAGATGTCCTAAGGTACATGTCGTGGTTAGCCCAGCCTGGCTTATGTGAAATTCTTCTCAAGGAATAGCAACCAGAAAATGCTACATACACCCTCCAGAACCCCATTAAGAGTTCATCTTAGCAGCTGGATATAGTGGTGCTCACCATTGATCCCAGAACTTAGGAGGCAGAGGCAGGTGGATCTTTGTGAGTTCCAGGTCAGACTGGTCTGCAGAGTAAATTCAGGCCAGTCAGACTTATATAGGGAAATTCAGTCTCAAAAAGTTAAAACATCAAGAGTTCAGCCTGGGTTCTATTCTAGAAAAGGAGGAATGCATAGCCTTTGTCGCCTGCTTACTGTGTGCCTGCTGCACCTGCTGCATGTTTCAGACCTACCCCTCCTGTTAGACATCCTGATTGTTTCTGCCCGCATGGCATTTATCACATTTGATCTGGGTGTATGCATGTGTGATCCACTCTGAGAAGGCTGGGCCAACCTTCCAGACCAGCTGAGGAGCTGGTGATCAGTTAGCCACCAAGCTCTTTTCTGAGTCCTAGGACTCTTGTACCCAAGTTCTTCTGAAGCCTACACTGTTCTCTGCTATAAAGGACAAGAAAGCAGTTGCCATTGCTCATGCACACATTCATGTTGTAGAACGGGCGTGGATTCACGTGGGTCTGTGGAAAAAGACACAGGGCACTTTAAGGATGATTTTAGCCTTTCTAGTTGCAGGGGGACTGAGATGCTCTCCCTTAGCCAGGGACCTTTTTTATTCTCCAATTTACAACTTTAGCAAGTTGATTTCTGTATCCCCAAAACATCCTAACTGAGCTTCCAAAGGGACAATGCCAAATGCAAATTCTCGATTAAGGAATTATCACCACAGTGTGCTGGATTTTTCCCAACCAAGTTTTGCATAGGCTTTGTACCCTTGGGTGTAGTGGGAGGCCGCTCATTTGTTTCCCAGCCTCCCAGACACCCCAAATAACCACACAGAAACTGTATTAATTAAATCACTGCTTGGCCTATTAGCTCTAACTTCTTATCTGCTAGCTCTTACATATTAGTTTAACCCATTTCTATTAATCTGTGTATTGCCATGAGGCTGTGGCTTACTGGGTAAAGTTCAGGTATCTGTCTCAGACAGGGCTACATGGCTTCTCCCGTGACTTCCGCCTTCCTTCTCCCAGCATTCACTTTAGTTTTCCCCACCTAGCTCTGTTCTACCCTATCAGGCCAAGCCAGTTTCTTTATTAACCAATGGTACTCACAGCACACAGAGAGGAATCCCACATCACTTCCCCTTTTCTGTTTAAATAAGAAGGAAGGTTTTAACTTTAACATAGAAAAATTATATACTACAAAACACGTATTATCATAACTAAGGAAAACTATATAACTATCAATTCTTCAACTCCATCAAAGATCGGAAGGATGTAATATTACCTAAGTAAACAGGAAGTGCATTGTAGGCAACTTCCAAAACTCTAGAATTGACAGAGATATCTTGCTGCCTGGACAATCACCCAAAGTTATTTTGTACCATTGGGGCATCCATCTTCAGCCTACAGGCCCATAGTATCCTGCAGACTTTTCCATGAAGCAGGAAATTTCAAAGACAGTTCCACCTATATTGGCAGTTTGTCAGTCACTGTCTTCTGTGTCCTGTAGAATGTCTGACTCTTTCATGAAGCAGGAACTCCAAAGGATGGTCTCACCTTTAGGCAAGTTCAGCAGTCATTTCTTTGTGGGTCCTGCATGTCCAGTTCATCCAACATACCATCAAGCAGTTCAGGCAAGAGCAGTTTCTTGCTCAAATGGCTAACAAACTCCCTAAGGAGCCTCTTCGATGCCCATCTTCCTCTTGAAGTAGATGGGTGCTGCCAGGAGCAGATGTGTCTCACTGTCATGAAAAGTCCTGAGTTCTTAAGAATTTTAAATGCCATATTCTGTAGTCTTTGAAAGGTTTGAAGAATGCCTATCCATCTGAAATACATTTCTGTACATCTAGAAAATATAACTAACATGACTACAAGCTTGACTGTTATAGATAATTATCTTTTAACCTGTATTTCTTAATTATACATCATATTTTAAGTGGACTGCACAATCACAATACCTTAATATATATTGACCTTAAATTTGTATCAATAAACCAAGATCCATACCAATGCAAAGTATCCGTCTTTATAGCACTTGGAAAACTCTCAGACCATGATTCACATATGTTAAACAGAAGATGCTGAAGACAAAGGACAGATTAAGGCTACATGCCTACATTCCAGAGCCAGCTGAAGCTGTGTAGGGTTCTCCCTACACATTCCTCCATTCCTGAGTCTGCTCATGTACTTGTTCATTTATGTGTTCACTCATGCATTTGTTCATGTGTGCATTCATTCATTCTTGCATCCATTCATACATTCATTTATTACTCCTTTTACTTAACAAGCACCACAGCTTCTCTGCTAAGTGATAGGAATACACGGGAGAGCAAAACAGATTTCTTTCCCACTGTCATGAAACACTGCTGCAGAGGATTGGTGAGGGAAGAACAATTAGCAAGTGATGAATCACAAATCTGTGATTTGCCAGCGAAGCAGCGATGCACTGCGGAAGCATCTAACAGGCTGACTGACCAGAACTGAGAGTTCTGGGGACTAACAGTTCTGGGCTAAGCTCAGGGAAGGAGATGGAAAGAAGAGAAGTTGAAGGGTGGGTGGTTGTGGGAGACCAAGGAAATGTGCGCAATGAGGGCTGGGGCGGCAGCTCACTCGGTAGAGTGCAGGCAGGGCATGCCCAGAGCTCCATGTCCCCAGCACTACATGAGCTAGAATTGTTGGTGCACACCTGTTATCCCAGCACTTGGGTGGTGGAGGACGGAGGATCAGGGTAGTCCTTGGCTCTTTAGTGAGTTAGAAACCAGCTTGGGCTATATGAAACCTTGTTTCAAAACAAAAGCAAAACCCAAATCCAAACCAATAAAGGTGTCCCAAGAAGAGGCATTGAGGCCCTAGGGTAGGCCGCTCTTGGAGGTAGGATAAGCCTCTTGGAGAGGACTTGCTGAATGTGTGGTGGCCCAGCATTGAGTTGGGGTTAGCAGCGGGCTGGTAATGTGTCAAAAGAGGCCAGTGCATGTGGAAGGAGTTAAAATGGTGTTGGAGATGAGCTGGAAACAGTCTCCATGGGGAGGTGGCTGTAGGTGGGAGGTGAAGTGAAGTGAGAACGAGGCTAGAGGTTGGTACGCAGCAAGGTGGTGGGGAAAGATCCAGGTCCCCAAACTTTCTCCTTCCCCAGCTAACCTGCTCTGTTCCTGGGAGGAGGACCGAAAGTTGGTCCTTCGTGGCTGGTCCCTCGTCTTCATCTTCCTGGCAACCTTGTTGGTGTTCAGCGTGGTGGATGGGCGGATGGCCTATGTGCACAGTCCTTACGCTGGCTTCATCGGCCTCTGGATTGACTGCAGGAGGCATAAGTGTGCCAATGTGAGCCAAGTCACTGGTCAGTGCATAGGTTGTGGGTCCTACAATTTGGGTGCCAGAGGTGACTGCGGGTCAGGCCAGTGGCACTCTTCCAGGGGAGTAGCTTAAGCTCGCATGGGGCGTTATTATTGTTGATTGTTGGAGCACCCTCCAAGAGTTAGTTTAGAATTTTCAGGGAGTGATTTTGGTGATGTGAGTGGAGCTAATGTTTTCCCATTTTCATTTTTTGGGGGTGCTGAAGCTAGAACCCAGGTGAAAAGTTTCTGCACCCTGATAAGCCTCTCCACCGACACAGCAGTCCAAATCAAATCAAATTAGAAAAGCCCAGATTTAATGGGTAAAATGCTCCCGGATGATCTTCCAGCCCCCCAGAGAAAAGACAGAAAAGAGAGACTGAAAAACCACGTGTCTGTTTTCTGGGGGTCAGTTTAAATACCATGTGGGAGTGGTCTTGAGCATCTCTGGGGGAGAGGTCATCATTTGGCAGGCTTTTTGAGATGCACCAGGGTTTGGAGAGAGATGGGGGAGGGGGCTTGGGGTGGAGCTTCCTCCAGAACATTCCAGACTCTTTGGGTATATGAATGCCAGGAGCTGGGGTGGAGCTTCCACCCGAACACCAGGGCCTTGCACACACTCCACAGGGCTCTCCTACTGAGCCATGCCCCATGCACACACTCCACAGGGCTCTCCTACTGAAAGGTTCCAGACAGTTGCTGAACTACTTCCATCCTCTGCCTTGTTTGAGACAGGGTTTCATGTAGCTCTGGCTAACCTCCAACTCAATGGGTAGCTGTGGATAGCCTTGGATTTCTGATTCTCCTCCCAAGTGCTGGGATTCCAGACAAGTGCCACCAACACCCAGTTTACCACAGTGCTGTGGATGGAATGCAGGGCTTCAAACACGCTAGGCAAGCATTCTAATCAATGAAGCTATATCCCCAGGACCTTAGACTTCTTTTACTATGTATTTTGAGATAGATAAGGTCTAGGTCTCACTAAATTGCTCAGGCAGGCCTTGAAGTGGCACTCCTCCCCAGCCACTGGAATACCTAGGAAGACAGTGTGTGCCACCAGACCCTGTATTGGCAGGATTTTGCAGATTTGTTGGGTTACTCATGGTATGAGAGGGAATGTTGACAGAGAGAGAGAGCAAGCATGTGTGTGCGCACACGTGACTGTGCATGTGTGTGTGCGCGCGTGTGTGTATGTGTTTGTGTGTGTGTGCGTGTGTTTATGCGTGTGCATGTGTGTGTGCGTGCATGTGTGTATGCATGTGTATGTGTTTGTGTGTGTGTGTTGGGGGTAATTGTAGTTATCTCTCCAACTCTCCTCCGCAGTTTACATTCACATGAGCAAGGGCTTCATATTCCTGGCCCTGGCCCTGTGCCTCATCCTCCTGCCCACCATGTTCCTCTCCTTTCGACCAGTCTGCCGCCGCTTGAACAAGATCGACTTCCTCTTCAGTTTCTTCAGCATTGGCATCGGTAAGTGTCGGAAAGGACAGGGCTGCTTGGGGAGCCCCCACCCCACCCCAGAGCCTCCTTCCTAGAGCTGTGGCTAGACTTTCAATTACGTTGCTTTCTCTATAGCTCAGGTTGGCCTTAATCTCACTCTGTAGTCCATGATGGCCTTGAATATATCATTTTCCTGCCTCAGCATTTTGAAGAGCTAGGATTAAGGGCCCATGCACATGAGTTCTGGTGATGGCTTTGTTTCCATTTTCCTGTTCCCTCTCTCCGAGTATGTTTCAGTTTGTCCTGTGGGGTGCGTGTGTGTGTATGTGTGTGTGTGTGTGTGTGTGTGTGTGTGTGTGTATTTAGTTTGGCAGATCAGGGAGGTTGTCCCTGTCTCTCTCTTCCTGGGAGGGGGTTTCCCTGTCTAGCCTCCTGTCCTTCTCTGGCCCCACCCCAGTGCAGGGCTCCTGATTCTCCTCAGCCTGACGCTCTTTGTCATCAACTGCGATAGGCTGCGCCCGAGGCCACAGGTATCCTACCTGCTGGCCTTCTACCTGTGCTGGTGCGCCAGCGTCTTGATGCTGTGGGCCGGTGAGGGCGGGGCCTCGGATGGGAGGGCGGGGCTTGGGCAGGGCAGGGGCGGAGCCCAGGAAAGGGGGTCAGCCTCCAGGGCCAGGGTCGGGGCTCGGGGTGCGGCTCAGTGTCGAGTGCCCACCGGGTCCCTTCCCACAGGAACTCTGTCCTTCTTCAACCAAGTGCGAATGTGGAGCTACACTACGCCTCTCATGGAGCGAAGGGTCAGCTTCTTTCGTTGGGCCTCGAGACAAAAATTGCCGCCGCAGCCCAATTTGGATCAGAATCAGTCTGCTGCAAGCTGCTTTGTGAACTACCATGGGGCTCCCTCACGGGGGGACTCCGCAACTTCTCAGGACACTGAGGAATCCCCGCAGCCAGATGCCTCCACCTCTGTCCCTGTGACTCCGTCACCGTCAAACCTCCCTTGAGGTCCCACGCTTCCCCTGAGAGCAGGCAGCACCCTCGGGAGACAGGTGGCAAGCCCCGCTCCCCTGCGCTAGGACCCACCCCTTGCAGTCTGAGTCTTGGCAAGGAACCCACCCTGGAAGTCTTCCAATGCTCAAGGCTGCGGCTATGTCCTTCTGAGCAGACCTGGTCCACGGTCCCAAGCAGCCGGAGCAGTGTGGCCCTGCCCCCAAGCCGGGCGATGATCCGCCCCACAGGCCACGCCCAAAAGGCATTCTCCGTCCTTTGGTCCAACCCCACTCCAAGGGTCCCACGTGTATACTCTGCAGCCCATCCTTGGGGGGAGGGGTTCTCGCCCTTCTGTGGACAGACCCCTCCCCAGGAAGTCAAGGCTTGTTATAACATCCTGCCCACTTTCTGGCTTCCCAGATTCTATAAAACCTGGTCGGCAGCCCAAATTTTCAGTGTCCGATTGTTATCTCTCCAGATAGGGCCAGGCCTAGCCGGAGCCGACCTTCCTGACGTCTCTAACTTCACCTTTGAGATCTGAGTCTTTTCCTCGCCAGAGTGGACTCATGTGGCATCCCTGACTTGGTCTGAGCCTTTTGTCGGCATTTGTCTCAGCCCCATCCCTTTGACCACCTGTGCATGTACCCATCCGTCCCTCTCCACAAGCTGAGATCCACCGGGGATGTCCTGACCTCAGCTGGTTGACTTGGTACCCGACTTTAGAAGGCCAGAGAATGTCAGAACTTGAACTCATTTGCTGCATGGTGGGTTTTATTAGGGGCAGGGAACAGTGTGTCAGTCAGTGTTTTTCTTTATAACTTTGTTTATCCAAGGGACGAAACTGATAAGTTTGGTGTAGAGGCCCGGTTTTTCGGGGATGCCACATGGGGTAGGGCCCCATGATGTGACACCTTGGAACATGCCATCACAGATCAGCGGGCTCCCTGAGTCACCCTGAAAGGAGAGGGACAGGAGTGAGGAAGGTCCTGGCAGTTGGGTCCTGCTTGACAGCCTGGGACCAACTCCAGCTCTTAGGAGTCCTGTTTTTGCAGGGACATGGAGTTAGAGTAGGGGGACAGGACAGTCCCTGAAGCCAAGTCAAAGAGGAGTAGTACCAGATACAGGATTCTCCCCTCCCAGAGCTCACCACTTCCACAGGGAAGAGCGAGAAGCACCTGCCTGGATGTGGGAATGAAGGATCTTGTTCCTTCTTTCAGCCCCTTCAGCGCACTGCAGGGAGAGGGCCACTCACCACACAAGTGTCTTTTCCGTCTTTCAAGTCTCCCGCACACAGCATCAAGTCGTTCACTGTATGGATGTGGGCTTTGGCACACTCCTCATTAGGCAAGAGATCAAGGTACACACACTGGAGATCATCAGGGTATTCGACTATGGATCAGGGGGCAAGAGTGTGGTCAGCAGACCCCAGCCCTGTTCTCGGCTCCTCCTTCAGACCCAGGTGTCCCTCCTCAGGCTGTGTGGTTTGGCCCAGACTTACACTCGCTGGGTTCAATGCTGCCCCAGCCTGAGGCAAGGCAGCTGCTCCCCAGCTTGGGTTCCTCGGTGGGCAGGCTGAGGACCTTCACATAATCTGTGATTTTAGCGGGCTGGGCAAGGTGCAGCAGCATCAGGTCATTGCTGTAATCCTCCTCACGGTTTTTGGTGGTGTTCTTCAGGAGGTCCAGGTCGAAGTCAGGGTGAATGATGCTTTCCTTGACAAACAGGTGCTGAGCTGAGGGCTCATCCTCAAATAGGTTGTTGCGGCCCAGCCAAACCTGGTACTTGCTGGGAGCAGGGAGAGCGATGGAAGGCAGGAGAGACAGAAAGGCACAGAAAGACAGAGAGAGAGAGAGAGAGAGAGAGAGAGAGAGAGAGAGAGAGAGAACGCACAAGGGAAGAGGGGCGGGGGAGGAGGAAGGCTTGAGAACTGCTCAGCTGCAGCTGTGACTGCGCTGAACTTCCCAGGCAGGCAAAGCCTGGCCCACAGCCCAAGGCTCTCCCCACCCCCAGCCCCAGCACCCTGTCCTCCCTCTGTACTCACTCAGTTGCCCTCACCCAGTTCCAGCTCAGACCAGCCCTTCTCTGGGTGTCCTGAGTGGGCAGAAGGGCCTAAAGGCCAAGCTGGCCTGGGGACAGTGAGGACTCTACATCTATACTTAGGGACATCCCTTCCTAGCCTCGGGGAGCCCCTTGGGCCTGTTCTCCAGGATGGTCAGTAGGAGGGCAAGTGAGACCCAGACTCAGAGAAGGCTGGGCAGAGACCTGGAGGGAGAGTCACATAGTGGCAGATGACCACAGACATTCTCAGCTCTGAGTACAGACAGGGGACACATGGACAATAAGACAGAAAAGAAAGAAATAGGAATCAAATGCAAGCCTGGAGGGAGCACAGGGAGACCCAGGAGGTCACGGAGAGAGGGGTCTAGCGGAGCTCTGCCTCTCTTTCAACCTTCAGCCCGTCCCATCCTCCTGCCCTTCCGTACCCCAGCCTAGCCTGGAGTCACATTCTCTGGCTGCCACCCTGCTTCCCTGTCCCCGCCCTGCTCACTCATTGTAGCAGTGGGCAGCCGTGAGCACCCACTCGGGGTCCACCAGGATGCCCCCACATTGGTATTTGGAGTAGTGGTACACGGCTGCCATCCAGGGCTGAGAATTCTTCTCACAGTCAAATCCTCCAATGACCCGAGATTGGATGGGAGGTGCGGCACCTGCGGCAGAGCAGTGGAGGTGGGGCTGGCTCAGAGAGGGAGGTGCGCTGTTGGGGGGCACAGGGCTGGCAGGCGATGGCTCAGAGAGAGGTGGGGGTAGGGGAATTCCAGACTCCAGTGGCTCTCAGTCCAATAAGAGTGGAATCAGAGGCCAAGAAGGTTTGGCATTTAGAGTTTCCAAGACTTGAGAAGAAGTCAGGGCCTGGGCTGGGTTTTTGGGGTTCTGAGAAGGGCAAGGTCTCAGGGAAATAGGCCTGAGTGGATAAATGAACCCAGGAAAGGGAGCCCAAGATGATTTGGGGGTTCCTGGATTGGGCATGAAGTGCCCAGCTTGGCTGGGAGATAATGAGGGGTCTCCAGGTCAAAGGAGTAGGGTTGAGGCTAGGGGTGGGCTCCTGTTAGGGTTTGTAGTGGGGTGGAGCTCCCTGAGAAAAGTGTTTGAGATGAGACAAGTAGTGAGAGAATGAAAGACTGGGGCAGCATGGGGGAAGGGCTCTGCTTCTCATGGAGGTGGGGGCTAGTAGGCTGGGGTTCTCTTGGAGGCAGCCACGGGGTAGGAGTGAAAAAAGATTTAAAACAGGTCAGGCCACCATGGAATGGGGGGGCGGACCCACTTGGTATGGAGTACTAGGTTCCAGTATTGGGGTCTTTGGGAAGTCCTGGGCGGCGTAGGAACTGGAGCTGTGCAGTGGGACTCAGTCGGGAGGGGACAGGAGCTGCACAGGAGCCAGAAGTGGGTGAGGGTGGGAGGCATGCATGGGAGGGAAGATCGGGCCAGAGGAAAGGGAGGCCAGGCATGGTGGCGCTTATCTGTAATCTCAGCACACAGAAGACTGAGGCAGAGGATTGCTATGGGCTTGAGACAAGCCTGGGTACATAATGAGACCTTATTCCCAAGAGTTGGGGAGATGACTTGGTTGCTATAGTACTGGCCATGCAAGCATTAGGACCTGAGCTCATCTCCCTGAACCCAGATAAAAAGTCAGGTGTGAGGTGCATCTGTAACCTCAGAGCTGGGGAGGCAGAAACAGCAGGACCCCCAGGCTTGCTGGCCAGCCAGCCTAGCCAAGTCAGGGAGCACTCCGTTCAGTGAGAGAACCTGCCTCAAAAATAAGGCGCTAAGTGATTGAGTAAGACACTGGATGTCTGTTTCTGGCTCTTACCACTCAACACCTCCCCATATCAGACCAAACACAAAAATCCAGTGAGAAGGGACATGAGCAGATCCCCCACGCCAGAAAGGGGGGACCTATCTGATGTCACAAGCCAAGCCTGTTGGTAAAAACTGAGGGACTTGAGAAGATGGGGGAAGCAGTTGTCGGGACTGGAGGGTGCAACAGAAGGCTGACAGCTGCCGGACAGCCAAAGTCTCTAGGTGCGGGGTTTGGGAAAACCCCTAACTCAGAATTTGAACTATTAGGCTCTAGAAAAACAGCAAACTAGAGGGACAACCAAGGTCCCAAAGTCTGTAAGAGACTAGGTTCTTTGGCAAGACTGGAGAGGCCAGAAATTGTTAGATGGCTAAAGAAGAGGAGAAAGTTCTGGAAAATGGGAGGGAACAGGGGCCTGATATGGGGATGAGGACTGTGAGGGACTTGGCAGTGTGCAGGAGCTGGGAGAGGGGCAGATGTGCTTTGGGGTGCAGCTGGGGTGAGGGGAAAGGGGAAAGGATTTCCAGGGCTAAAGGCAGCATGAGAGTCAGGGCTCTGACCCCTCCCGCTCCCCTTCCCCCATCGTCTCACCAGTCCCTCCCAGGGACAGGGCAAGGAACAGGATCAGGAACCACATGGTGACAGGTGTCCAGGAGCCGAAGGTGAAGGCGGTGAGCTTGGAGCTGAGGAGCCTCCTCAGGGAGCCTTTAAAAACCCTTAGTCTCCCCTGAGCCCCGCCCCTGCCCTGTTGGCAGCCAGATGCTGGCAAAGGCCCTGCCCTTGCTGACGGAGGTGGACTCCCCACTCCCACCTTCACAGCTGTGGGAGGGGAGGGACTCATTGCACCTGCTGTCCTGCAGGCCCTAGGTCACCCTGGATGCCTTCCCAGGGCTGAGATTGGGTGGGACAGGGTCTGCTGTTCCTGGAGCTGTGCGTGATCTGGGGACCATAGCCAGAATGGCAAGGTCAGGTGGTGGGGAAGGGGTGCAGTAGGAGGGTGCAGGAGCAAGTGACCCCTATCCCACAGCTCCAAGGAAGGTCCCAGCACACCCTCAGAAACCAGCAGTTAAAACAAATTCCTTGTAGCCAAGAGGGCTCCAAACTCCCTGCAAATACAAATCTTGGTTTTGAGAATGTCAGGTTTCTTACTTTCTTAGACTTGGAATCTAGATCACTGATTTTATTGTTCCTGTTAGAAGTCTGGGAGCAAGCTTGGTGGTGCACATCTTTAATCCCAGTAATTGGGAGACAGAGGCAGGTGCATGTCTGTGAGTTTGAGGCCAGCCTGGTCTAATTAGTGAGTTTCAGGACAGTCAGGGCTATATAGAGAGTTGTTTCAAAACAAATCAATAAAATAAAATAAAAAGTTAGAATGCACATTATCATAGCACATTATTTGATCCAAGAATATGAGAATTTAGGCTATCCCAAGGGAGTGTTACCCACCTCAGTGTTGGGGTAATCAATGACCTTTCTATTCCTTGTACCCTAGACAAGGATACTCAAGGTCATGTCCCTTGAAGTCCCAAAGATCTGAACTAACAACTTTCCCCAGTCAAGATCATCACCACAGACCCTGTTGTGGTGGTGCACACACTTGGGAAGTGGAGGCAGGAGAATCAGGAGTTCAAGGTCAGCTCAGCCACTTGGCAAGGTCTAGGTGAGTCTGAGCTAGGTGCGACCCTAAAAAAAATGTGTGTGTGCGAGTTGGTGGGAACTGGGAATGTAGGTCAGTGGGGGGGGGTGATTGCCTAGCATGCATGTAGCCCTGGGTTTAAGCCACAGTTCCGTGTAAAACCAGGTGTGGGGATGCACGCCTGTAAAACCAGCATGGGGGATGTGGCGGCAGGAGGATCAGGCTATCCTTGGCTAACGTGAAACAATAAGTAAGTAAATAAAAATATTCTGAGACTGGTGAGATGGCTCAGTGGATAAGGTGTCTGCTACCAAGCTTGACAGTTTTTAAATTCAATCCCAAAAGTAGAAGAAGGAAGTCATCTCTCAGAATATGTCCTTTGACCTCCACACATACACAAAATAAATATGTGAAATAAAAATATTATTAGAAGTTGCAATGACAACCCCTCACTCAATCTAATCTGTCTATTTCAATGACCAAGATCAAGGACTTCAACATTCAGTGACCCCAATAATAACATTTTGGGGTCTCTGAATCAGAAACTGGACTGGACACGATCAGCAAGGCAGCTCACCGTATCCAAGCCTGTAGTGTCATCAACATGGCCGAGGGAAAGGGAGTGTTGGTCTTGTTGCCTTGGTCACCAGAAAGCCTAGAACTAACTAACCAAAAGCCCTTGGAAATCTAGTGTGTGTTGGGTCCTCTCACTGGAACGTACAGTTCATGAGCGTGGACAGAGTGGCAGACACTGCTCTGATCTCTTAAGATGAATGATTCATTTAATCTTCACAGACACCCTAGGAGACAAGTGTTATGGTGACCCATTTCACAGATAGTAAAACCAAGAACGAGTGAGGTCAGACCCCTGATCCAAACAACATCCCACATCTGGTCCAAATGAGCGAAGTCATACCTGAAGTCTGTCACCTAGGGAAAGGGACTCTGGGTGCCATGGAACTGTATCCTAGCCCCCCCCATTTCCCATCAATACCATAAAGAGAGAAAGTCACACCCCTACAGGAAACATTGGACCAACACTATTTTTTTTTTGACACAGGGTTTCTGTGTATAGTTCTGGTTGTCCTGGAACTCACTCTGTAAACCAGGCTGGCCGTGGACTTAGATATCTACCTGCCTCTGCCTCCCTAGTGGGAAAACACTGCTTTCTTGGTGGGGAGAAGCCCTGGCTAACTGTGTATGTCAGTGTATGGAGGGGCTCATTCTGTCTCAGGTAGAACGGGGCGGCTGGCCAGCTATGGGCATTCTTGGTCAGGGTCCTAGGCAGTCAGTCAGTGAGAACCTAGTGGGTGGTCCCAATGGGTCAGTTCCTTTTCATGTTTTCCCGGATCCACTCCAAGTAGCTGCAGACTTTGGTGTAGACGCCAGGCTTAGTGGTAGTATCACAGGGGACATCACCCCAGGATACGATGCCCTGCAGGGCACCCCTACAGACCAGAGGTCCTCCGGAATCACCCTGTGGGGGTAAAGGGAGGTTTTCCTCAATATTTCATTCCATGTAGTGAGAGGATGAACACCTCATCCTCTTGCCTCAACTTTGCAAGTGCTTGGATAACAGGTGTGCACTGCCATGCATGGTGTACACGGTGCTGAGCTGGAACCCAAGCTTTGTGCATGCTAGGACATTACCAACTGAGTCACACCCCCAACCCACTGTCAACCTTATTCCCACTAACCACTGTTCCTCATCTCAATGAAGCCCCAAACCAACCTCAACCTAGGAAACTCCAACATTACCCCAAACCCATCCAAGCCTACTCTGACTCAACACAACCCAAGAGAGCCAGCCCCCGCCCCTAGCTCTGTCTTGCACCATCCAGCCCCCACCCCTAGCTCTGTCTTGCACCATCCAGCCCCATGGATGGCACTAAGCTCAAGTTAGATTCCATCCACTCCACACATCTTCCCCATTCAAAATCAACCTGAACCTGTGCTCACCAAACTTAACCCAATCCCAATCTTTGCGCTTTCCTCACCCTTCCCTCAAACCCACACCATCCCATGCCAACCCCAATATACTTCCATCATGAGTCAAAACAAACTCACTTCCCTTCTTAGCTCCATTCCGTGCTTTCCCAAACCATATAACCCTCCCCATGTCCACATGTCTAACCCCTTTTCCAGTCTCACCATGATTGTAACTGCTCCTGGAATTCCATCCCATACCTAAACTTAGCATTGTCTCTGGTCCAAAACAAAGAAAATTTAAGCAATCCTACTTGTCCTATTCTGTCTTAATAGCTTCAGCTGCCAATTTGACACAGCCTACGGTCAGCTGAGGAGTCTCAACTGAGAGGGTGCCATGGTGAGCACATCTGTAGGAAGTTGTCTTCATTGTTGGTCAGTGTAGGAGGATCCAGCTCACTGTGAGCGGCACCATCCCCTAGGCAAATGGGACTTGGTTGTAGGGCATGGAGAGATGGCTCAGCAATTAAGATCACTGACTGCCCTTGCACAGGACCCAGCACCCACAAGGCAGTTCACAACTGTTTGTAATGTCTATCCCAAGGCCCTCTTCTGCTTTCCATGCGCACAACACTATGTGGTACACAGACAGACATGCAGGCAAAACACTCATACACATAAAAAAAAAAGAAGAAGAAGAAAGGAAAGAAGAAAAGAAAGCCAGCTGAACAGGAGCCAGTGATCAAGCCAGTAAGCAGCATCCTTCCATGGATTCTGCTTTAGGTTCACACCTGATTGCTGCCCTGCCTTCCCTCAGCGATGGACTGTGAGTTTGTAAGCTAAAGAAACTCTTTCCTCCCCAGGTTGCTTTTGGTCAGAGTATTTTGCCGCAGTAACAGGAAAGTAAACTAGGACACTTCCTACCTCCCCACCCCTGTGCGCCTTTACCCAAAGTCCCCACTTGGCTCTGACCTCACAGGAGTCCGTGCCACCGCCCTCTACACCAGCACACACCATGGTGGGCAACACTCGACCCGGGTAGTCCTTGTTGCAAGACGCGTCAGAGATAATGCTGATGTTGGCGCAATGCAGTGTATCCGGGAGTCTCACTGAGAAGGACAGATGGCTTTGAGTATAGTCTCTCATTTGGTCCCTGAGCCCTCCACCCAAGAACCCTGGAGGACAGTGTTGCTGGAATTCTAGATCCAGCTCCATCCTTCCACGCACCTTGTGGCTTGTGACTCCCTGTGGTTCCAGGCTTGTTGTCTGATAATAGGCCCCAGCCTGACACCACACAGTCCTCGCCGGTAAATGGGCAACGCGTGGGCAGAGGCACAGGACGCACCTGGGGTGACAGCCGGGCAGGCTGGAGAAGCCGCAACAACATAATGTCATGCCGATGGGTGCGAGCCTCATAGCCCGGATGTGGGATGATTCGAGAGACCAACCTCACTTGCTCTGGGCCATCGCGCTTGCGAAGGTTGTGCTCGCCCAGCCGGACTCTCATGAAGCTGGGTGGGCGAGCAGTTACCGGAAAGGAGTAGACAAAGGTGTCAAAGAGTTGACAACCCGCGATTATCTGACCTGTTGAAAAACCTCAAAATCTCTTTTCCTTTTCTCGAGTTTTTGAAGCCAAAATGGTTCCAGCCATGGCCCCTCAAGAACCCACAAGTTTCAGGGTGCATGCCTTTAACCCTAACACTTGGGAGGAAGATGAAGGTAGATTTTTGTAAGTTTTGGACCAGCCTGGTCTACACAGTGAGTTCTAAAGCAACCTGGGATACACAGTGGGACTTTCTCTCTAAAACAACAAACAAACAAACAAAAAACCCAGACAAACTAAGCTAGGAGTCCCAAGCCAGGCACACACGCACAACTCAGTGCCAGATTTTCCCCTTTCCTTCTTCAGAATAGAAAATTCCCACCCATTTGACCCCTCTCCCATCAGGGGCCCAAAACATGGGACCTTTGCAGCCTTCCCTTTGCCCTTTAGAGGTGTAGAATCCACACCCCCTTCTCACCAGGGCTTTCGCCTCAAGGTTTCCCATCCCTTAGAAACCAAGAACTTAGGTTACTTCCCCACTCAAAACCAACAGTCCATATACCCCAACCCTAGAAGTTTCAGGTCATGGTCACACCCACAGGACCCTCCATACCCCGCCTTTATACCGGGTTTGGCAGTGGGCAGCGGTCAACACCCAGTGTGGGGAGATGAGGAAAGCACCACAGTTGAAACGGCCACGCTCGAAGAGGGCCACTTGCCATGGCTGCGAATGGGGCACACACTCTTCGCCTTCTAGTACCTTGTCACCGTCCTGAGCTGCGGAGACACACAGAAGATCTCTGCACGAGCCCCTCCTTTTCAGCATCCCTACCCACAACTCACGCTATCTTCACTTTATGCTTCACCCAGGCCCTCCTCCCTTTGTTAGTTAAGAAATCCCTCCTTTAATCCCAGCACTCCAGAGGCAGAGGCAGGCAGATCTTTGAGTTCGAGACTACCCTGGTCTACAGAACGAGTTCCAGGAGAGCCAGGGAAACACAGAAACCCTGTCTCAGAAAATAAAAATAGAAAAGAAAAGAAAAGATATTCCTGCTTAGGGCTGGAGATGGCTCCCTGGGTAAAGTGCTTGCTGCATGAGGACCTGAGTTTGGATCCTCAACACCCACATAAAAAGCCAGGTGTGGAGTTGGGGAGGGGAGACAGGCTGATCCCAGGGCTTGCTGACTAGATCTGTGAGACACAAAGAAAAGAAAAGATGGAGGGCTAGAGAGTTGACTCAGTACTGAAGAGCTCATGCTGCTTTGCAGAGGACCTAAGTTCTAGCACCTACATGGAGGCTCACAACTGCCTGCAACTCCAGTGCCAGGAGACCTTCTTCTGGCTTCTGGGGACACCTTCTCTCTCTCTCTCTCTCTCTCTCTCTCTCTCTCTCTCTCTCTCTCTCTCTCACGCACACACACACACACACACACACACACACACACACACACACACACACTTGTAAAGAAAATAACTAAAGCAAAAAGAAATATGTAAAGAGAAGGGGAGAAAGACATTCAGTGTTAACCTCTGCTTCTCCCCACACTGCACTGCACAGGTGAGTATACATGCATATTACAAACATACACACACATCTTGAAGCTGTGCATCTGGTTTTGACAGTTGCTGTCTGTACTTGCCATGAGGCGTTGACTCCTGTGTTTGCATGTCCATGTATGTATAGGAGCACGCATGTGCACGTAGACCAGAAAACAATCTCCAGCGTCATTCCTTAGGCATGCACACATTGATTACGGAGACTGGATTATTCTCACTGAACCTGGGGCTCTCTGACTTTGCTAGGCTGGCTGGCCAGCGAGCGTCAGGAACCCACTGTGTCTTCCCTCACCCAGTGCTGCCTTACACACATGGCTTGTGACACAGGCTCTGAGGCTCACGCTCACTTGCACAACAAGTAGCTTACGGACTGAGCTGTCTCCCCAGTCAGACGTTGATCTCTTGGTGCTTGTTTTTCTCAACTGCAAAATGTGGGGATGGCCATGAAGATAAGAGGGGCCTAAGGGTGCCTTTGTGGGTGCCCATGTATGTGTGTGATTGTACCTGGCACATTGTAACTCTTTGTTTCTTCAGTGTTTTAAGGCAGGGTCTACTCTGTTGCATAGCCTGGCTTGAAATTTACAGTGTAACCAGGGTGGTCTGAACATATGACAGCACTCTCTCTTAATTAAGTCTTTCAGGTTCTGGGATTATAGTCATGCACATTTGTTACTTTAAACAAAGGACACCCATTTATTTTGGGGGATGTCCATGTGGATGTTCAGGTTAGTGACACAGGTATGGCTGAAGTATGGCAGACATCTGCACAGACCTAGTTACAACAGCCAACCTTAAAACCACAATGTAAAGGCTGGAAACATGACTCAGCTGGTAAACCCTCGTCTTGTGAGAGTGAAGGCCCACTCTCAATCCTTAGGATCCGGCAAAAAGTCAGGCACGGTGGCGCATGCTTGTAACTCCAGTGCCTGGAGTCAGTGGGATCCCTGGAGCTCTCTGGTCAGCCAGCATGGCCTAATCAGCATTTGAAAAGTTCTGTGTTAAAAAATTAAAGTGGGACTGGAGAGATTCACTAGTTAAGAGCACTGACTACTCTTCCAGAGGACCCAGTTTTAAGTTCCATTTAATGTCCACGGCTCTCGCAACTCTAGTTCCAGATTTGATGGGCCCTTTTGATCCGGCTCCAGGCATGCACAAGGTACACAGACATAGTGCAGACAAAACACTCCTACACATAAAATAATAAAATAAAACAAGGTGGACCATGCTGAGGAATGAGCTGATATTGACCTCTGGTCTCCACAAGCATGGGCACACAGTGTAAAGATTTTTTTTTGTTTGTTTGTTTGTTTTTGTTTTTCAAGACAGGGTTTCTCTGTAGTTTTTGGTGCCTGTCCTGGAACTAGCTCTTGTAGACCAGGCTGGACTCGAACTCACAGAGATCTGCCTGCTTCTGCCTCCCGAGTGCTGGGATTAAAGGCGTGCACCACCACCGCCCGGCTTGTAAAGATGTTTTTTACCTACAAGTCATTCTGTCGAACTCAGAGACCCATCTGCAGGGTCAATACTCAGACATGGACAGGCCCCACCAACCTAGACCACATTCAGAGGCCACTAGATGTAGCACTGAGATTTCACGGTCAAAGGTATCTAGCAGGAGCAACAGAGGAAACAGGATCACTGGTGTCTAAGGTCACTCTTTGAAGTTCACAAGGGGAGACCTGGCTCATGCTTCTGGATGGCAAGACACACACACACACACACACACACACACACACACACACACACACAGAGAGAGAGAGAGAGGGAGAGAGAGAGAATGGAACCACATATGACATAATTAAGACATTTGAGGCCACAGTTCCTTATACTGAGCCATGTGGCTGCCCCACTCCTCCAAGGTCAAGACCATGACAGACACCCAACTCTTGGCTGTGTTACAACCAAGCCAAATGTCCACACTTCACCCTCTGTCCTCCAAGGTCAGGAACAGGGCCGAAGTGCCTGGGAAGCTGTGGGAATGCGGATGTGGCAGAAGAGGGTGAGGTGGCCTTGTGGAGGACAGCACTGGCTGAACAGCTGGGCACCGGGCTGCACCCGGCCAGTCCCAGCTGGAGGAGGGCAGAGGCCCCGGCTGGGTGCAGCAGACGGCGGGGGCAGAGCACAGGGAGAGCCCAAGGCGGAGAGCCCTGGGCAGAGGTCATGTGGGGAGCAGGGGGGTCGTTAATGGACACCCCCTCCAGTTTCTCCAGGGCAGGAAGCATCAGGTTACATAGAAAATTTCCACAAGATGTGGTAGAGGTTGGTCTGGGGTTGGCCTGTCACCCAGGGTGACCTTGGTTTAGTGGCCACCCCTGCTTCCACTGTGTGGGTCACTCAGACAGCATCACCATCTGTGCCATCTCACCAGACCCAAGCTTATTTTGGGGGACAGATTTTCTCACTGAACGTAGAGCTTACAGATTGGCTGGACAGGATGGATCCCCATGATCCCCATCTCCCCCTCCCAGCTCTGGAATTTTATAGGCATACGGCTGGTTTTTCATGTGGGTACCGGGGATCTGAACTCAGATCCTCATGATTCCACAGGAAGCACTTTATCCACGGGGCCATTTCAGCAAGCCCTCTGCCTCACACGGTCATTATGTGTAAATGCTATGTGCCCTGCCCGTTCCGTCATGTTCACACGCCTCATGGAACCTCACACTGAGTTTCTATAGAGGACAGTTGCCTCCATCCTATGGGTGGGAAAGCAGGGTTGCAGGGTTGGGGAACTGGCAGCCACAGGATTCAAATCCAGATACTGTGCTCTTGGTGTCTCAAGCAGCCTGCTTGCTTGTCCTGTGCATCACCTACGTGATGTAGTTAGGACTTCACGGTGACTGTCACAGGCAGAAAGCACTCGAGCCCCAGAGAGGTAAGACAGTTTTCCCAAGGCTACACAGCAATAAGGAATGGTCTTGAACTCAGGTTCAAGGATTCAGGTGGCTCAGCACCTCCAGACCTTCTGATGACTCATTCAGGAACATTTGGCAGGTGACTCAGGTGGGGTGTTTCTGGGTGAAGTATGGGCTAGGTTGCAGAAACTCTGGGGAAGGGGGCACCCCCATTTCATCAGACCAGCACCAACTTTGGTGTCCCTCACCTGCAGACACGAGCAAGACGAAAGCAAGGAGAAACCACATTGTGGAGGAGGGTCCTGGGCTTGGAGACCTGGTGGCAGGGAGGACGACAAAAACTGGGGTAAGGCTGGATCCATCTGTACCCATCACTATGCCTGTAGAGAGAAATGCATCCTTGTGTGCGACACACTTTTATCTGTCTTTTGTGATAGTGTCTTCTATATATCCTAGGCTGGCCTCAAACTCATGGTTCTCCAGCCTCAGCCTCCCGATTGTCAGGATGACAGATATATGGCACTATGCTAGCCTAAGAAACTACTTTACCTCCCTGTCTCCCATCTCCCGCAGCGTCCACCCATGCTCTTCCCTGCCTCCCATCTCCCGCAGCGTCCACCCATGCTCTTCCCTGCGTCCCATTTCCTGCAGTGTCCACCCATGCTCTTCCCTGCCTCCCATTTCCCGCAGCGTCCACCCATGCTCCTTCCTGGTACCTATCTCGGTGGGGTCCTTCTCTGTTTCTTTCAGCATTGAAGATCCCAGCATTATCCAATAACCCCCGGGTCTCTCTCATCCCCATGGCTCCAGATCAGGACTCTATCCAGGTTCCCATGGGGACTCTGGGGTCCCCTTAAGTCTAGTATGCCTGTAGTCTGTCCCGTACCCTGTACACAAAGCCCTAGAAAGCTAAGCTCCCTTCCTCCTTCCCTCCACTCTTCCCTTCCTTTTTCCTTTCCTCTGAGGCACCAAGGCCTGACCTATGCTGGCTAACTGCGCCAAGCCATGCCCCTTGATCCTCACTGGTGAATTCTAGGAATGCACACCACTAAGCCACATTCCCCACCTCTTCTTTTACGATTCATTTTGAGACAGGGTTTCACTAAGTTTTGCAGGCTAGTCTTGAACTCTCCATTCTCACACCTTAGCCTCTCAAGTGATGAGTGACAGATATTCACCACCACACCTAGCTTGGCAGGGTCTTTCTACACCAGAGCTGAGGGCTGTTCTCTCCTGCTCACAGCCTCCCACGGACTTCTGATAGCCCCCAAATAAAGTTCCATATCCTCAGCAGTCCTTTGAGGGACAGAAATGTCTGCTCCTCTTCTAGCCTTCCAGGCTGGGTTTTTGGGACCCTTCTTAGGCACAGGCAGTGCTGGACTTTGGCCTTGCAGTTTTCACCCTGGCTCTGCTCAGCGTATCCCCCTTCAGCCTTGAATAACCCTTCCCCTGACTCTCTGTGGGGTCTCCTTATCAGACTGAGAACTCCTTTGGAGCAGACCCCACTGACTGACCCTGGATTCCTAGGTACCACCAAATGTTAGGATCTGGAGAGACCTCCAGGAGCTTGGGGGAGTGAATTAAAGTTTTTCTCATCTTGCATCTTGCTATTTACTTTTTCAGCTCAGCCTGACTCTTCCAAGACACTGTAATCCAGAGGGGATGTCATTAAGATCCTGTGGCGTCCACCTTGCCCCTGCACTGACTGCAGATACTGAGACCCGGCTGCTTCCACTCCTTATCCAAGAGGAAGATGGAGTTCAGGCCAGACTCTCCTGTCCCCAGCTCTGCTCAGTCTGGGACCTAGCACTGGGGACACCTCAGGGAAGTTGTTCTGAACTGACTTGACCTATGGTAACTGCTGACCATGTCCTTGGCTCCATGACAAGTGTTTTGAGGGATGTCCTCTCAAGTCCCTCCACCCTCTCTCCCCCTTCATTCCAGGCTCTCTCTAGAAGCTTTGAGACATTTTCTTGGTTCAGATTCAACTTGAAGCTACAGGAAAAGGACACAGAAGACCCAATGCCCTTGACAACTGATCCTTCAGGGTTGTCTGTGCCTCCTAGAGATCAAGGCACTTTCAGGGTCCCCTCTCCACCCCCACTCAATTTCCCAAGCTCTTTCTTCAAAGATCTCACCCCCTCCAGGTCCTCCAGTGACATCCAAAGCAGCTGGGATGCCAGAAGGGGACCAGACATCTGAAAGCCTGCATTTATAAGCTCCTGGCCCAGCCTGGGTCTGGGTGGGGTCGGGCAGAGTGGAGTGAGAGGCAGTGGAAGGTGGGGTTTACAGGCTGGACGCCCTGGTGGCAGGTGCAGTGCCGGACTAGGTTGGCCTAATGAGCATTTATTAGTCTGAAGTCATTGTCCGCGTCTGTAAGGAGGATTCCATCCAGGGGCAGTTCCCTGAAGGGCAGGGGCAGGAGGGCCAGTGCAGAAACCTGGAAGACAGTGAAGTGCAGAGCCTGGGACCCTGGGTGTAGGTGTGGAAGCTGAATTCTGAAGCCATGCTTCTGCAGTCTGGGAGAGAGTTTTGAACTTTGATTCTGTTTTGTTGTCTAGACACAGGTCTTGCCAAACAGCTCAGGCTGATCTGAGTTTGGGCTTGAGATCTATCAGCCTCAGTCTCCCAAAGGCTGGGATGACAGGTGCGTGCCGCCATGCCGCATTGGAACTTGGGTCTAGATTTATGTTAGCTTATGGACTGAAGCGGTCTCGAATTCAGTTGTCATGACCTGAAGTCTACAGTGTGAAAATTAATTACTTTTATTTTTATTCATTAAAATATATTAAATTTGCACACATGTGCACCATGTATCAACTGTGTCTTTCTAAGTCACTGTTCACCTTGTTGCTTTTATTTTGTGTATGATTGAACATTGTGCACCAGTGCAGTGCACACATGCTAGCTGAGGTGCCTAACACATCATAGCCCATGGAGGTCAGAGGCCTTAGATTCCCAGGAGCGAGAGTTACAGGAGGTTGTGTTGGTTGCTACCTGACATGGGTGCTGGAAACCATGCTTAAGTTCTGTGGGAGAGCAGACTAAGTTCTCAACTGCTGAGCTGTCTCTGCAGCCCCTCTACCTTGTTTTTTGAGCAGATTCTCTCAGTTGGACTTGGAGCTCCCTAGTAGACCTAGGCTAGTCCAGCAGCAGGCTCCAGAGACCACCATTACCATCACCCCATGGAGTACAAGCTCAAGCTGGATTCTCACGTAGGTCCTGTGGATTGAACTCAGGTCCTCAAGCTTGCGTGACAAGCACTTTGTTCACTGAGCTGTGCCCCCACGCTAGAGAGTGTACTTTGAAGTCTGAGGTCCCATGCCTGGAGCCATCTGTGTCCTGGGCTCAGAACTGTGACTAACTTCTGAAGCTCAGGCTTGTATTCTGCATAGTTTCCTACTTCTGGTGTCATCTCCTCCTCCTTTGGCCCTCAATTCTGTCCCTAGTACCACGTAAACCAGGTATGATAGCACGTGCCTGCAACCCCAGCCCTTGGGGGCCTGAGGTTGGAGGATCAAGAGTTCAGGATTTTCTTGCCCACACAGTGATCTCGAGGCTCACCTGGGATACCCAAGACTTGCTTCAAATAATAACAGCAGCAGAAACAAAACAAAGAAAGAACAGAGCCTGCCCTGAGCCAGGCCTACTGTCATAAGGCCGTTTACGACAATCCAAGCACTTAGGAAGTAGAGACAGGAAGGTGGAGGTTTGAAGTAGCCTGGGCTATCTAGCCTGAGGAAGGGTAAAATCCAAACAAAACATCCGGACTTGGGAAAGCCTGACTTCTGGTTCTGGATTGCTACAGTGTTGGCCGTGGAGCATGTACTCAGTGCTTAGTGCTCATCTAGGCTCTGTGTCTCGGTTCTGGGTTCCCAGGTGTTTATCTTGACTCTGGATTCTGCAACTATAGACTGGAACCATCACAGAGATGATCCAAGGCTTCCGGAATCTGTGGCTGGCTCCTGGTGTCTCAGATCCCCAGAGGGCCTTGAGCAATTGCCTAGAACTTCGATAATGAGAAGGTCCCTCAAGCAGGAGGGACTGTGCTGAGGTCACACAGCCAAGCATGGCATCAGTTACAGGTTCTGTCCCTCCCTAGGTCTGGGAAGCGTTTGACTTTATGGGACAAACCTGCATGGCTGGCTCAGCCTCTCTGGAGCTACTGAACACAGAGATCTTTAGAAGTCAACTTTCAGATTCTGGGACATTTTGTCTACCTATGTCCTCAGAAACCCTGGAACCCAAGGTCTTAGAATTGTCCAGAATCACAGGCCTCCAGACACTCTGGAATCCTGGAGCTTCGAATCTCCCAGAAGTCCCCGTCCTAGACCTGCAGACACCCTGCCCCCCATGGCTAAACTAGTCTAGAAGTTCCCCATATCCACTTGTCTCGCCTCACTCAGAGATGAGCTGGGAATTTCTGTGGGACTCAGGCTGCCACCCAGTGCTGTCCTCAGATCATTGTGTCCTTGTAGTCCCATGCGATGGCTCCTGGGCTTCTCTCCTTAATAGAGAGAGTGAAACTCAGATGGGGGCAAAGGTTATTCAGAAAACCAAGTTGTGTGTGTGGGGTGTCTAGTGCTCCTATTCCTAGCCTCTATCCACCTCTGGTCTTGGAACACCCTACCATGGTGGTGGGGTGTGGGGCAGGGGTGTGAGGGTGGATGAGGGAGCTCTTTGGGGTTATACTGAGGGCTCCTGGGGGTTGGGGGTGGCAGCGACTTGAACTAAACTTTCCGCTATGATACATGCTACTGTGAGCATGCCCAGGCGGGTGCTGACCTTGGCTCTAAGACACACAGAGGGACAACCTAGGCACTCTCACACCCTGCCAAGTGCAGCCTGGGGTGTGGGCTTTGGGAATGTGTCTGCCCGCCTTCTAGCGGTGACTTCATCTGCGTGTCCTTCCTGCCCCAGGCTGGTTGCAACCATCCTCTTGGGTGTCTTGGCTGACCCAGAAGACCTTGGGGATCAGGCTGGGTGCATTCTTCCTCCTCTGGCTCCCACCTTGTGTGCTTCCTCTTTCTCCTCTCCTTCTCACCCCTTCTCCTCCATCTCCTAGTCTTCTTTATACTTCCCCCTTTCAACTCCATCTCTTCCTCCTTCTCTCTATCCTCCTCATCTTCCTCTCCCTCCTCCCTCCCCTTCTCACTCCTCCATTTCTCTCCCTCTTTTCTCCTCTTCCCATCCTTTCTTTCCTTTTCATCTCTCGAGGAGATTTTCATCGATCAGCAACCATGGCCTCCTGCAGCTGCCTGCTTCCTGGTACCCCCTCCCACAATGTCTCCAGGACCCTGAAACTCTCTGACACCCGCCTGCTGTCCTTACTGTTAGGTCTCAAATCCAGGACCCATTCTAGCTGAGGTGCCTAACACATCATAACTAGTGTTGGCTGCCAGGTTCCCCAGCATCCCTCAGTCCCCAGCTGTTACAGGGTCCTCATGGCTGGCACCTGTCCCTGCCCTAAACTCCTCCAGCCCAGGGACTGGGATGGACTTTCCCTCCCCCAACTGCTCTTCTTTTTATAATCTCAGCCATTTTGGCTACCAGCTCTTTTTGGCCCCTTTGGCCCATTGGCCTTTTGGTCTTTTGACCTCCTGGCTTCCTGGCCTCTTTGTTCCTGGCTCCCCCTCTCCTAACACGACCTGGCTTGGTCCGACTGGTTGTGCCCTCTCTGGATGTTATGTTCTCCTCCTCCATGCCTAGGAGAGTCAGGTCCTCCACGCCTAGGAGAGTCAGGTCCTCCATGCCTAGGACACTCAGGTCCTCCATACCTAGGACACTCACGTCCTCCATACCTAGGACACTCAGGTCCTCCATACCTAGGACACTCAGGTCCTCCATACCTAGGGCACTCAGGTCCTCCATACCTAGGACACTCAGGTCCTCCATACCTAGGACACTCACGTCCTCCATACCTAGGACACTCACATTCTCCATACCTAGAACACTCACGTCCTCCATACCTAGGACACTCATGTCCTCCATACCTAGGACACTCACGTCCTCCATACCTAGGACAGTCAGGTCCTCCATACCTAGGACACTCAGGTCCTCCATACCTAGGGCACTCAGGTCCTCCATACCTAGGACACTCACGTCCTCCATACCTAGGACAGTCAGGTCCTCCATACCTAGGACACTCAGGTCCTCCATACCTAGGACAGTCAGGTCCTCCTTTTGTTTCTTCTTTCATTCACTCATATCTTTTCTCTGCAGTTCACCCACCCATCCCTTTCCTGGTGGCTTCTTCTGGGCCCCACATTTCTATTCCCTCAGTCTGGCTTCAGCTCACAGTCCAATCTTTTACTGGTCCATCACCCTCACCGTCTTCTCTCTCTGCAGTCTGCACCACCTGGCTCTCAGACCTTCTCTGATGTCTCCATCATCCCTGGGCATGGACTCTGCCTCTCAGTCTGGAGTTTCAGGTTTTCTAGGTGTCTTTGTTGGAGACAGTGCCCATGAGTCCTGGTGCCCAGGGAGAACAGATGTCTCAGTTGAGGGAACCTAACCAATGTGCACTTGACGATGAATTCAGAGACTCAAACTGGATTCACAGTGTTGTGTTTTTTTAAAAGAAGGGGGGACCCAGCAGCTTGCTGCAGCTTGCTGCAGGTCCCCAGACCACGCGGTCTCTGTGGCGGGCGGGCGGCCACGCGACTAGTCTCCGGGTCCCCATATGGGCTGTGCGGCGGTACAGACGGACCAAAGAGAGCCGGGTAGGCGCACTATGCAGAGTTAAACATTTATTAGAT